>JACEEZ010011305.1:0-23357 GCA_016584305.1 Chionoecetes opilio
GGGGGGCCGCCCCACTCTTGGCGAGGAACGGTTACAGAAAAAAGGAGATATTCGAAGATATTTTATTTTTCCAGTATGTAGTACTATGCAGGAGCTTACTCATGTAAAACAATACAGTTTTGTTTGTAATAATATTTAATTATATATACAACGGGGGGGAGGGGCACCATAGGTTATCATATATATATATATATATATATATATATATATATATATATATATATATATATATATATATATATATATTATAATATATGTATATGTATATGCGAAAAGACTGAGAGGAGAGAGAGAGGAGGAGACGAGGAGGAAGAGGAGAGAGAGACGGGAGAGAGAGAGAGAGAGAGAGAGAGAGAGGGGGGAGAGAGAGAGAGAGAGAGAGAGAGAAGAGAGAGAGAGATAATCCCCCCAACACACCTGTGTGGGCCTACCGGGCCTGACCTCACTTCCAAGCCACACCTACACCTCAGCCACCTCAAGGAGAGAGAGAGAGAGAGAGAGAGAGAGAGGAGAGAGAGAGAGAGAGAGAGAGAGAGAGACAGACGTAGAAGAAGCAAAAAACGTTGATAAGGAAAATATAAAAAACGTGTTGATAAGAGTATAATTGAATAAGAGAGAGAGAGAGAGAGAGAGAGAGAGAGAGGAGGAGAGAGAGAGAGAGAGAGAGAGAGAGAGAGAGCGGACTAGTTGCTGCCCGCGGGCGCTTGTCAAAGACTGGCGACCATTTTTGAGAGGGAGGGCTGACTGAGGCTGACCTCCGGACTGCATTTGACGTCACGCGCACAAGAGGAAAATTTCAGACTAGCCGTGGAGAGACCCGATAGTCTGTTGATCCTGCCGTGAACCTTGCCCGTCAAGGAATCGTAAGCGCAGGGCCACACGACCCGCTGAACCTCTTGATTTGACTTTTGAAATAAATAATGATAATATTCCTCAAAACTTTCTGCAACATGACATTTTTATTGGTGGCCGACGACATCTGTTATTCTCAACACATAAACAATTGTCACTGCTTAGCAAGGCAAAGCATTGGTATGATGATGCTACATTTAAAATAGTTCGACGCCCTTTCACTCAACTTTTCAGTATTCACGCTTATGTACAGTATGAGAGTAATATGGAACAAGTACCACTGCTGTTTGCTCTGATGTCTGGAAAAAGATGCAGAGACAATAAGAAAGTATTATCAAAGACTAAAGAACTTCTAGGTGGGGAAAACTGAGAGTGGAGGAAATTAAGATTGATTTCGAGGAAAGTGTCTGGCGTGCAATTCCCGATGTCCTGCCTAATGTTTTTATTCGAGGATGTAGTTTTCATTGGGGGCAAGCAGTATGGAGGAAAATTCAAGAGCTGGGCCTGCAAGCGCCGTATAGCTACAAATGATGCTGGGATCCTGGGGAAAAAGTCCTTTCACTACCATATGTGCCAGCAGAACATATAGAAGAACTGTTTGTAAGGTTTTACAGAAAAGCAAATGGCTGTCAATAACTTTTAAATCTTCTGGATTACACAGAAACACATGGATTTATTCCAATATCTGGCCTCCAAGGTCATGGTGCGTGTTTGCCAGAAGCATCCGCACCAACATGATGTAGAAGGCTGGCACCACCGCATCAATTTGAAGGCGCAAAGGGCAACTGAGCTTTTACTCCTCATAAAGCTCCTTCATGACGAGGCCAGACTTGTCCCCCTCCAGGTGCGTCTGCTCTCAGATGGCAAGGTATTACGCAAACAACGAGCAAAATACGCTAAGCATCACTGACAATTAGTAGCCTCTGGGAGCAGTACAATGCCGGTGACAGATCGGCAAACAATTTACTACGAGCTGTGTCACATCACATCGCCGTGTAGGTTCGTTAGTGATGTTTCTTTTTGTTTTGTTTTTTATTTTAGCTTCAGAATTACACATTTTATTTGATTTAATTGTATTTCCATGTATAGCTTGTTTTAGTTTTTAAATTGTTTTTTTTATAGGCTTTATATAGAGTATCCTTTTTTAACTTATTGACATGCATGAAATAAATATGTTTCATAAGTTTTAGCACATGTTTTCTATCAGTACAAAAATTACTGCGTATGAAATAATAAATATATTTCATGTCTTAGCAAGTGTTTCCGGGCCGAGTTTGGTACACACAGTGGGCCGAGTTGGTATGAGTGGGGCCGACTTAGTCATGAGCCGAGTCAGCAATGGGCCGAGTTGGCCTGCAACCATATATACACACATATGTATATATATATACATATATATATATTATATATATATATATATATATATATATATATATATATATATATATATATATATATATATATATATATATATATATATATATGCCTGTGTGTGTGTGGTGTGTGTGTGTGTGTGTGTGTTCCTGAATTCTAATATTGTATGTTTATAGGTGCTTTATTTATCAGCTCTTCGTTACATTCTTGGTTTATTTATTACCAAGTTCTATTTTTGTTTTCCCTTTTCTCCAATTTATTTTTTTCTCCTCCCCTCTTTTCTTCTGCTTGAGATGATTGTTCCCCCTTTTCCCTTTTAATTTTATTCATCTCTCCCATGCCCAACACACACACACACACACACACACCCCACCCCACACACCCACACACACACACACACACACACACATACATGTAGGGAACTCCGTAGTGTAGGGTTAGCACGCTCGGTTTCACAACCGAGAAGTCCCGGGTTCGATCCCCGGGCGGAGAGAAGGCAGACGGGCGGTCTTCTTAAAACCCGAGCCCCTGTCCACCCAGCAGTGAATAGATACCGAGTGTTAGCCTTGGGTTTATGACCCGCCCCCCCGGGGTGGTGGCTTCGGCCAACACTAAGCACTAAGGATGAATGATAAAATAAATGTTGATATGGAGACGGGGCCATACGAGCGTTGCTCAGCCCTGAAAAAATACAACTACCGTAGATAACACTAAGTTGCCAGGACAAACGTTTATTTAGATGTACAGACGTCTGGTTGCAGGGGAGCGGGAGCGGAGTGGTTAGCGTCTCCGACTGGCGTTCTTGGTGACCCGAGTTCGATCCCCGAAGAAAACCAAAACCTTTCTGCACCGTCGGGGCCTCAGAACACCCACATGCCCTGTCCATTCAGGGATCCCAGACTTGAGGGTTTCCCCCTAAATTTGGGGTTTTTTCTTCCCATTTGGTGGGGAGAATTTTGCGTTTCAGGGACGGGGGGAAATTTGGGGGATTGATTTTAGATTGAATTAGGCAAAAAACTCCCATTTTTTGCTATGGTTGTAATGGGGGTCGGGCCAGGTCAATCTTCGGTATTTGAATTATCTCTTGTGTGACCTGGAATGAAGGTGAGAAGTAAGGATTAGTGGAGGGGAGAAGCATGTGGACATGGGAGGGAGGGGTGTAGGCCGGTTGGGGAGTGAGGAGAGGAGTCGGGTGGGTATAAGACAGATGGTGGGCGCTCAGCTGGCCTGGGCTGTGGGGTCAAGGAGGAGGGTACGAGGGGGGGTGGGTCCGGGGGTGGAGGGAGACCCTGGTGGATAAGGGAGGGGGGGAAAGGGGAGGATGGTGGGAGGGAGGCGGAGTTAGGGTATGGCAGGAACCGTGAGGGAGGGGGAGAGGAGTCACGGAAGAAAGTGAGAAAGGAAGGAAGGGGGAGAATAAAAGTAGGTAGAAAGAGGAGAGTTTTTGGGAAGAGAAAAGAGGACAGCTGAAAGTGCAAAAAGAAGATAGAGGAACTTAAAACCCGAAAAGGAAAAGGATAGGGCATGCAGAGATAATTAAGATGCTTAGTATCAATCAATCAATCTTTGGGGGCATACGCCGGGGGGCGGGGTCGCCTCGCCACATATGACGCCATCCCGGGGTCACCACGCGCGAGTTCCATGCAGGCTCCTTTCCCATACCAAGCAGTTTCGACAAAAAACATCAACTTGCCCCAGCACGAGCCTTGTGGGCCCGCCCCCTTGGCCTCCTCCCACGCCGGTTTGTCTCTTACAGATACAACCGATGGGAAGGATCGGTTTCAGGGTAGCGTGCCACATGCCCATATAGCCGAATTTGGCGCTGACGGACTATGCAGGTAATAGGCCTCGATTCAGTCTCACGGTGCAATCGCTGATTTGACACGTAATCATCCCAGCGATACCCCATGATTCTGCGAAGACACTTATTACCAAAGGCATTGATTCGTCCCCTTCAAGTCACTATTTAGTGTCCATGTCTCACAACCATAGAGTAAGACAGGGATCACAAGCGACTTGAAGATCCGGATCTTTGTCCTCCTGCACAGGTACCGGGACAACGCCAAATACTCCCGCTGAGCGAGTCCATAACCACCGTGGGCTATGCCAATCCGTCGAAAGACTTTTTGACGTGACCCGCCGTCATTATGGACGCTCTACCAAGGTATGTAAAATTTCCAAGATCTCAATGTCCTCGCCACACGCATGAACAGCTGTAATGTTCATTAGTAAGTCTCCAAATACCTGGACCTTGGTTTTGAGCCAGGAGACCTCAAGTCCCAAAGGCTTTGCCTCCTCGTGCAGCGCCTCGAGAGCCATCACCAGGACCTCCAGCGACTCAGCAAAGATTACTGCATCATCGGCAAAAACAAGATCAGTGATCTTGGTGTTCCCGAGGGATGCTCCACAATCACTTTGATCTACAACCTTGTCCAATACCCAGTCTATACAAGCTTTGAAAAGTGATGGGGAAAAGGACGCACCCCTGCCTCACTCCGATTCACAGGAAAGAAGCTGGATACACCTGCCCCACACTTCAAGCACTCTCAGCCCCCAGAATACAGACCGTTATCAAACCAAAGTCCTTGCAGGAATCCCTCGAAGTCGCAGAAGATCCCAGAGTGACTCACGATGCACTGAGTCAAACGCCTTCTTGAGATAAACATAGGCTGCAAGCATCCCCTGTCGAAATCACGTCGGCGTTCCACCAGGACACGAAGGCTAGGATACGGTTTCCCTGGGTTTACTTACCAGGCGGTTTAACCCCGACTGCTGAGGTCTCTGATGCTTCACCAGATGACTGCGAATTCGTGTCAGCAATAGATGGGCAAGCACCTTGCCTGGTACGCTGAGCAGTGTAATACTGTGGTAATTTTTGCAGTCCTGACGGTTTCCCCTTTCCCTTTCCAGATAGGGACGACCAGCCCCCTTTCCAGTCAGGAGGAATGGTACCTGATTGCCACACGGCAGTCAGGACAGCATGCAACCCGCGGATCATGGCCTCACCCCCAGCTTGAGGAGCTCCGCATGATATTACAAAAAACCAGCTGCCTTTCCACTCTTCAAACTTTGCTACAGCCTCTCTGACTTCGTCAAGAGAGGGTGGGGGTTTCGTCAATGGGAGGATCGGCATCCACTGCCTGTAACCCAGTGGTGTGAAGCTGCTCAGTTGGAGGGTCCACCGTGAACAACTGCCCAAAGTACTCAGCCCAACGAGCCATCTGCCCATCCATGTCCGACACGAGGCGCCCATCTGCTGTTCGAATAGCACTCGCCCGAGAAGGAGACTTGGAAAAGGAGGCTTCTTTAGGGCTCGGTGGCGGGTCGGAGGTCATTAGCGTTCAAATGACCCTCGACATCCTCAGCGAGACTCCTGACATACCTTCCTTGTCTCTCCTCAGGAGGGTTTTAGTCCGGCGTGACAAGCCCTGTTGCTGGGCCCCGGGTTTCCCCGCCAGCCTGGCAGCGCGACTCTCCTCGATTTTCTCCAGCGTCTCCGTCGAGACAAAACCACGCCTTGACCTCGGGCGCTCCCCAATACACTCCTTGGCAGCCTGTAGAGTTTCACGTTTGAAGGTATCCACAGTTCTACAGGATCCCCCAGAGCACCGAGCACATCAAACCGATTTGAGACTGCCACCGCATACTCATGAGCACATGTCAAGTCTTTCAGTTTCTCAAGATGAAACACAGTATGGTTTTCCCTTGAGATTCTTCTGGACTTGACATGAAGCTTAAGTGTAGCAACAAAAAAAGTCTTTTGTCTGTTCCAAAGAACTCAGCACTCCGGTAAACCCTGCAGTTCTGGAGGATCCTCCAACGAGTACTAACGAGGATGTGGTCGATCTCCTTAGCTACCCCTCCGGCATTACTATACCATGTCCAGCGGTGCAGCTCTGGTCTCTGATACCAAGAACCTGCAATTCTCAACCTTCTGGACCTTGCAAAGTTCAGAAGCAGAGAACTGTTTGGTTTTTTCTGGTACCGGAGCCATGGGGACCAACACACAAAATCGTAGCCATCTCTCACAGTGCCAGTAGTAGCATTGAAGTCGCCCAAGACAATGAGTGTGTCCCCAGGAGGACACTGGTCTAATACAGAGTCGAGTTTGGCGTAGCACATCTCCTTTCTTCAGTTTTACGCATCTCGGTAGGAGCGTACACTGCAACAAGAGACATGAAACCCAGAGTGTGTTTCATCCTCACCGCATTATACGCTCATCAACCGGAGGGAACCTCAACAACTGATGGCTGCAGTTTGCTGGAGATGCCTATAGCTACTCCCCGTACAAGGTGACCATTGCTCATGCCGGACCCGTAGTAGGTGTAACCCCCACTTTCTAGTCTCGCCATGCCAGGCCTCCTCGTCTCAGAGAGTCCCACTATATCCACCCAGCCACTGAGCTCGCCCGATAGGAGAGGTAGTCGATGATCGTTGAGAGGCTCAGAACGTTCCACGAGCCACACGAAGAACCCCCCGCAGGTTGATCCCAGGAGTTTATTCGAGGGAAGGCGCCGCCTCTGCACCGCCCCGGCCACCCCATAAGAAAAAGTTGGGCTAGGGGGGCCCCACCACTTGATTTAGAGTGCGGGATTCCCGAGGGCTTTGCCCCGCACTCGTCATAGGCAGACCCCTCCCTGCGTCAGCATAGGAGGGGTTTGCATGGTCGGGCCCCCGGCAAAACCGGGTCGGGGCGCGATTACCCCGCCCCCGATTGCCTTAGTATGAAGTAGTATTAGTAGCATATATATTAGTATAGGCTACAGTTTTGTTCGTGTATGAGATTACTATCTAAATATTTTTAAAGATGGCTTGGGATGGGGCGGGAGAGTTTAGTGCAACTTACTAGCCAAAAGTGTTAGGTTCTTACAGCCCAGATAAAACAATGCTTAGAAAATGTAGCAGTAGTATAAATGAATATAGGCCTGTATATGTATGAAGAAGCCATAACATCTAAAGTTTAGTATTTGCCACTGTATATAGCAGATATTCGGTAAGCTGTAAGGAATGTGAAAATAGATATAAAAAATATAGTGTGTTTATCCTTATTAAATAATTTTACGAATGATAAAGTATATTTCATAATTTCATTTAGAGGTTTTTTTGGGGGAAATTTTACAGAGGTTTGGGGGGATTTTGGGGGGATTTCATATTTTTCTGGGGGGAGAGTCTGGCAACAATCTGGGAACCCTGTGTCCATCAACTCTACCATAGACCACTGTATACCTGGACTGCTCACGGAATATCGGCCTGTTGCACATGGGCCTGAACTTGCCCTGAAGTCGGAGGGCCGCTCGGATTCATATATATATAAGGCGTATTTTGTAGTGTCCTTTCGGAGTAAAATTATACTTATTTAAGCTCCGCCCCTGCTTGCCATCACAAAATACGATTGTAGCGATGCCAGACGCTTCTACAGACGGAGCCGAAGGAAAATGTATCGTACATTCACTGGGAGAGCCAGACAGACCTCGCTCTCACAACCTTAAAGAAATTACCCAACTGTAATTCGAAGACGTACGGAATCATGGTAGGCTACATCATGTTGCCATCATGGAAGACAGCAACAATTTATCATTTACATATATCACTTTTCCTCTCTTCTCTTTTCTTCCTTTCCCTTCCCTTTCCTTTCTTTTTCCATTTCGTTCATTCTTTCTCTTCCCTTTTTTTCTCTTCTCCTCTTTTCTCTTTTCTGCTCCTGCCTCAAATCTCCAGGCGTTCGCCCTTTTCGGCAGACCGCTATAGGTTAGGTTAGGTTAGAAAAACGTTAGCCCAGCAAACATGGGCTATGCGGGCCTGTGTCGGCTTGTGCCGGGTACGTATCGGCACCGGCGGCAGGGCGACTGGTTTCGGCAAATCGGATGAAGCCGATGTCGGCCCTGCAGCGGGAACTGTATATCGGGCCAATTATTGATAAATTCGTACAGGCCCAACACAGTCTTCCTTGACTCGGCCCAAGGATAATATATTAAGTGGATGTGACATGAATGGCCGGGCCGAAGGACTTAAGTAGGGTGCAAAGCTCGGATTAAGGATAATTGTTGATTATTAGGTGGCTGAATCGTACCAGGCAGTCAGCTTTGGCCATCGCGCCCGTTGTCTCGTAGCCAATATTCAAAATATTGACCAGTGGAAGTGAACGGCCGCGGCGCTACATTTACTGTTTCACGGGCCTTTTTAGGCTGAGGATCGACTTCATTACTCCAAAAAGACTTTAAAGGTACGAGGAAAAGGGTGATAACATCTTAGAGATGAAAAAATGTCAAATATCAAAAAAAAGATTTATAAACAACAAGCCTAGGCTAGAGTGAACGGAACGGGCTGCTATTTGTTGTGTTTTCACATTTTTAATTAGTACATTAAAATTCTAGAGTCCTTTCCCGCCCTTATTAGTGTTTTTTTTTCCCTTCAGCCCTTAACAGATCATTTCAGATACCCCCCAAACACGTAAATATAAAGTGGGGGAGATGCACCTTAAACCCCCCCTTTTCCCCCCCCAAAATGACCCCATCCTTGGATCCCCCAAAATAATTTTACAAATCTAACCCCCTATAACTACAAACCTTTTCCCAATAACCCCCCTAGCGAGACTTAATTGCGGGAAAAACTAGAATTTTACCGGTTAGGTTAGGTTATATTGGGGTTTTAAGGTTAGTAATACATTTTTTTGGGTCCTTCTAGGAGGCTATATGAGGTTAGGTTTGGTTATGTGGGGTAGGCTGGGTTTAAGTGGGTTTAAATAGAAATATTTACCATAAAAATTTTTTGAGGGGCAGGGGAGTCTTTGGGGGGAGGGAGGGTGAAGGGCAGTTCCCTCCCCCCACTTTTAAATTTAGGGTTTTTTAGAGATACAAAGTGATCTGTGGGGGTCGGGGGGAAAACCCCCCGTAAAGGGCGGGAAAGGACTCTAGAATTGTAGTTTCAGGGAGTTAAGTAATAAGGTTTGTAGTGGAGAAGATGTTTACTTGGTGATTGGGTTTTACTGAAATTTGCAGTTTAAAGCATAAAAGGCACGAGTTAAAACCCGTCCTAAAATTTATAGAACTGAAAATTTGCAGCACTTCTAACCCCTATAACCCACGGAAATGAGATATAACACAGGGGGGGTTGGAGGGGCAAAAAACCCCCCCTCCCCCAGCGGGGTTTAATAGGATAAGTAATCAGTCCCCAGGCTAAGTTAGTTAACTAGTGGGGGGGGGGGTCGGAGGGGGCCCCCCAGCCCCCCAGTTATGTCAGGAGAATTTTGGTCAATAGAGGATTTTGTACTAAACTGAGTTTTAGGTAATTGGATGAATGGGGTCTGATGTAGCCTTTTGGTACAGCATACTGACCCTATATATACTGGGGATTTTAGAACATGACTGTGTCTGGATTAAGTTTTTTCCCCTTTCTACTGTTTTTTATGGGTGGAAAAACGAGTGTGAAAGAAAAATGAAATGTTTGGGGCAAAAAATTTTTTCTTAGCCAGGTTAGTTTAAGGGCAAGACATGTTGGGTTATTTTAAAAGGGAAGGGTAAGTTATTTTAAAGGGTTTGAATGGGTAATTATTTGATACTTTTACAAATGGAGTTTTTTTTTCCAGTCAAAACTCTAAAAAGGTATTTTTAGAAATTTTGTCACTCTTTTAAATGTCATCTTCTTTTAAAAGAAGCAAAAACCCTGCCTCGTTTACTGCATTTAATACTTTAAAAAGGCCCACGAGTTATAACCGCTTCAACTTGTAAATCTCACCATTACAGCTTTTTAAAGATATTTTGGTATTTCAACCTTTTAATTGAGTATGTGGATAAAAATTGTTCTATTCCTATGTATTCTGTGTTTTTAAAAATGTGGCCCTTTTTAAAAATTTGCGGAAATGCCTCATTTTGCAGTTACCCCCCCAAATTACTCTTGCTTCGTTAGGCTACGAAACCCAAATGTCCTGGTAGGTTAGTGGGTAATATTTTACACCTCTGGCCTGATCTCAATTGGTAAAGATGCTTTGGGGATGGATTTGGAGAGTGTAAATTTTAGTTTATGCGACCCCCCAAAGTGCAGAAAATGGGTGTGGGAAAAAAAAATTTAAATGTGTATATGCCAAATTTTAGGATACATAAGGATTACTAAATAACTTTTTCTTCTCAATTTCACGGATTTGTACAAGCAACTAGTTTAAGTAATTTTAAATTTTTAGACAGCTTTTCACCATTATATTTGCCCCAAACATTTTTTGTTTATGGTTTTATAGGTTTTGTATTGTGGTCAGTGGCGTACCCAAAAAATTGAAGGGGGGGGGGGGGCAATATATAATATATAATATTTTAATATAATTATATTTTATTTTTTATGGGGATATTTAATAATTATAAAAAAAAAATAATAAAAAATTTTAAAAATAAAAAATATTTAAAAATATAAAAATCAAAAATATGAAAGAAAAAAAAAAATATTATTTTATATAAAATATATATTATATAAAAAAATATATATATAATATTAATTATATATATATATATATATATAATTATATTATATATAATATAAATTATATATATATATTAAAATAATATAATATATATATATATTTTAATACTATATATATATATAAATTAAAATAAATAAAAAATAACATCATAAAAAAAATTAAAAATAAACAAATCTCAAATATATAAATAAATTTAAAAAAATTAAGATTATTATATATAATATATATATATATATATATATATATATATATTTAATATATATATATATATATATATTATTATATTTTATAATATATATATAATATTTTAAATATATATAAAATTATATAATATATATTATATAAAATTTATATATATTATAATTAATTTTTTTTATTTATTTAAATTTTTTAATTTATTTTTTTTTTTTTTATTTTTTGATTTTTTTTTTTTTTTTTATTTTTTAATTTTATTTTTTTTTTTTTATATTTTTAATTTTTTTTTTTAAAATTTTTTTTTTAAGATTTTTTTTATTTTTTAATTTTAAAAGGGGAAATTTTTTATTATTTTTTTATATATTATAATATATATATATAATATATTATATATTTTTAATATTATATATATATATATATATATAAATATATATATATATATATATATAATATATATATAAAATTATATATAATTATATATATTAAAATATATATATATATAAAAATCATATATAATATATATACTATATATATATATTTTATATATATATATTATATATATTATATTTTTAATATATATTATATATATAATATATTAATTTTTAAAATAGAAAAACAAAAAAAAATAAAAAAAAATATAATAAAATAAAAAAAAAAAAAAAAAAAAAAAAAAGTATGAAAAAACGAAGAAAAAAATAAAAAACATAGAAACCCCCCCAAAAGAAACAAAAAATTTTTTTTTTTAAATAAATGTCTAATTTTGTTTATCTTTCTATTATCATCTATCTATTCTATCTTTTCTATCTATCTTTTTTTTAATATAATTATATAATATATATATTATTTTAAAATTTGCCCTTTAAATATAATATAAATTTTTTAAATATATAAAATATTATATATTTTTAATATAATATTATAATATATATATATATATATTATTAAAAATATATTTGGGCTATTATATTTTTATTGGTTAAAATTTTTTTCTTTGTAAAGGGGGGAGGGGGGCCAGGGCCCCCTGGCCTCCCCCCTCGGTACCCCACTGATTGGGCTATTTGTTTTGTAAGGTATTGAGGGATTGCAGGTTGAAAAACTCTTTTGTAAAGTTTTTGGGCCGATAGAACAAATAAGATATCGCAAAGAGTTATGAAAATTAGCAGTGCATGGGAAATCATAAAAATTTTAACTTAGTTTTTTTTTTCAGAGCAATTTGTGATAAAAGCCTTTTGATGGGAAGAAGGCCCACCAACATGTGAGCATCCCCAATATGGTCTTTATCCCAAGATTTTGTATTTTTAAGAAACAGAAGAGGACACCAGGGCCTGCTGTACGGACCTGTACCCCCAGTACGGCCCTGCACTTTGACAGATGGGGGGAATTCTTTTTTTTAAAACCGTTTTGTAGGGTTTTTGAGATTAACACCTCTGGCGTATATGTTTTCATTGGTTTAGGAAAACCCTGATAATTTTTGATACATTTCGGTTATCTTTTTTCCTTAACCAACCAACCTAATTTACAGAGATTGATAGACTTTCAGGCTAAATTTTCCTTCTTCCCTTCTTTTTAAACGTCAATTTTCCATAATGTTTATGAATTAGAGATCGATGATACTTTCCAATTTATTCCCGGCGTTTCTTTAGATTTGCAGCATCTCAAATTCTGAATTGCACACATTCCATGTACATGAATAGTGCGGGGCAGGATGCACCCTCCATAAGAGCCATAAGAGCTTCCCTGTTATAAATAACGTTATGGGAAAAATTGAATTATATATTATATATATTATATATTAATATATATATATAATATATATTTTTAATTATAAAATATATATAAAAATTTTTACAATTTTTTTCTTGTGCCTTAAGCGCCTGTAGGCGTGGTGACCCAGGGCTCGGATGGTAGGCCTGGGGGTTCATTTGGGGCTCTGATGGTTGGTCCTCGCCCGTGGGTGGCGCAGGCAGAATTCTTATAGTGACGCTGTGAGAGAGGCTCTGCCGCCCCCCCTGGTCCTCCGATGCATTTTCGAGTCAAAGGTGAGTTGAGGGAAAAACATGGGGGTGTTCTTAGGCCACTGGGGGGGGGGGGGGAACGGTAGAAAGGTTTTGGGTTTCTTCGGGGATCAAACCCCGGGTCCCCGAAGTAAAACCAAAAACCCCCCCAGTCGGAAACCAAACCCCACTCCCTCCCCTCCTCCCCATAATATATATATATATAATATAATTATATATTTTATATATATAATATATATATTTATATATATATTATATAAATATATTTATTATATATCTTTTATTTATTATTTAATTTTTTTACTTATTCATTAGATTTGTTTATTATTTGTTTTTTGTCGTTCATTAATAAAAAATTTTCCCCACATTTCGGGATTTTTTTTCCCATTTTTGTAAACAATACAGGATTATTTTCTTATAAAATTATATTTAATACAAAATTTTTTGGTTTTTCTTTTTACAGTATTTATTTTTGTAGCGCCTGAGTTTTTGGGGCACACATTGTGAATTGAATGCTGCTCCAGTGCCAGACTGCCTAAACCCCACGGCAAATGATATACTGCAGCCGAGACTGTATTAGGGCATGATTTGAAGTAATAGTGATAATTTTTATTCTTTGTTGCATATTTTGGTCCTTAGCTCATACTGTAAGGTTGAGAACCCATTCAATCCTGCAACAGGTTTTTCCCTTCCAAACCTGTGTTCTTTTAAAAGTGGGGCGGTGTGGCCCCCCGATAGCTCCCCTGCCCGGATAGTACCCTGCCACGATACGCACCGCGCAGATGACTTTCACACAGGAAAAAATTTGGCCCGCCCCCGGACCAGAACATTATCATCAGATTCGCTTATTTAACCAAAATAAGTCTAAAAAAACTTAACCCAAACCTATCTTAAACCTAAAACCCAAAACCCAAATCAAATCTAAACCAAGCCTAACTTTAACCCAATCAAATTAAATAACCTAATATACCTTTCATATTTATATAAAATAAATGGTTAAATTTTGGTTTTAAATTAAAGGGTTTTTTTTAGGTTTTGATTTAGGTTTGGTTTTAAAATTTTTGGTAGGTTTGGAGGGTTAAATTTTTTTAAAATATATTATTTTTGGTTAAATAAGGAATCGACGATAATTTCTGGTCCAGGAGGCGTGGCCAATGTTTTTTCCGTGTGACGTAAACTGCGTAGTGCGAGTCGTGGCAGGGTAGCTATCCGGCGGGGTAGCTAATCGGGTGCTACAAACCCGGATTAGGAACGGGTGAAACGATTCAACTGCTTTTCGGGCCCGCTTGTGGGACTATTCAGCTGCTATATTGGCCCCCTTGTGGGACTTTTTAAAAAGCTAAGTCGGGGCGGGGGGGTAGTATTCAAATGCTAAGCGGCCTGCTTGTGGCACTATTTTGGGTGCTAAAACGCCCGTTGGGCACGATTCAGTTGTGTAAAAGGGCCCCCTTATGGCACTATTTGGGTGCTAAATCGGCCCGCTTGTGGCACGATCAGTTGCGTGTTGGCCCGCTGATTAATGCTATGTCGGCCGTTTGTGGTCAGTAGTGGAATAGTTGGTTACGGATTGCCGCCAGATTTACACAGAAACGTAACTAAAAAAGCCAGGGCCCCGGGGGGCAAAAAATGAAAGAAAGTTGTCGGTACGCAGGCCAGGCCCATAACTTCATTTGGGGTTTGCCGATCAAAGCCAATAGTCGTTTGTGATTTACCGACACTAATTTTATGCCCGGCCCCTAATGCAATGTTTGCGGGAGGTTAGGTTGGGTTTGTAAGGGTTTTCGTGGAGTACGTTGAGGGTAACTTTGTGTGGGGAAACACAATAGGTTATTTTCAAGAAAATCCTGTTGTTTTTTTGGGCTACACCCTGCGTAGAGGGCCGCCAGCTGCCCAAATCGGCGAACGCATGGGAACCCCCGGAGGGACCTCAGAGCCCCACCTCGCCCCATGGGGGACTGTGGAGGTGTTCGTAATCCTTATGTCATTTTGTGGGTGAATCCTGTGTAATTTTTTGACAAATGTACCAGTTACTTGCATTTTTAAAGTAATTAAACTATTATAAAGAGACTGTTTTTTTATTTTAGGTATTTTGGGCCAAATTACAAGTTTTATCGTGCTAGCCCCCAATCTTAACAAGGTTCGAGCATTGAAAGATTGGAGGGGGGTGGAAAAATTGTTCCCCGATTCGCTGGAGATATTAATATTTTTGAATCCCTTAACTGTTTAGTTGTTGTTATTCCGATCAACGTGTTTTTAAATACTCCTAATTAAATCAGTATCCTTTTCTGTCGTCCGATGTAATAATTTGAAATTTGGGTAAATTAAAAAAAAAGAGAAAAATTTACGGGAGGAGTTCTGATAGATTTTTCTGCGCGCGATCTGATTGGCCGGCTCTTGAAACCACCACCCCACCCACGACGTATAATTTTTTCAGGAAAAGAGTAAAATCCGCTCCGGGAGTGACTCTGCTCAGTTTTTCTGTACACGCAAAAGAGTAAAAAAATAATGGGCGGAGCTTAAAAATAAAATATATATATATAATATATATATATATATATATATAAATATATATATTTATATTTTATATATATATATATATATATATATATTTTATATAGGGGGTTTTTGGCATGCCCTTGCAAATAAAAAGGGCCCAATTTTCTCTACTTGAGGTAAGGATTGATTTACATCTTCAAGCCTCTATATTGGGCGTGATGTTTTATTTTTTCTTGAAAAATATTTTTTTATGAACAGCCAATTTAAATGCAGGAAAAGTATACCCTAAAAAAGACTGGCGCCATGTTGTACGTCACTAGCTTAACAACAGAGCAAAACAGCTGTCAAGCGGGGGCTACTATTATGTACTACCCATAATACCCCAATTGCATTACCCCTATACCGCAAGACCAGTAATCCTCCTTCAAGGGAAAAGTAGTAGGTATTCACTGTGTTTGTGAATATGTAAGTTGTAGTTTTTTTAAGGAAAAAAATGGAAACAGGATAAGGGGGGTGACACCTACAGTGACGATTTGGGATCGGGGATTCCTTTTTAGGGAGCTTAAAAGAAAACCCGCAATGCGTAAAGTAGACAGATAGACGAACTCATAGAGGAACAGGTAGGAAAAAGTATGGCTTTCTTTCCCCCACATAAGAAAACATAACCCTTCGTCAATCACTCCCACTCAACCTTTACTAAAAATACCTTTCTACCCGTTCCTCATGAGTTCTTATCGTCTAGCTGTAAAAGTCATTTCAGGGTTTATTTTAAGCTCCCTTAAAGGGAAGCCGATCCCAGAAATCATCGCTTGCTGGTGTCACGGGCCCCCTTTGCTCTGTCTATCCACTTTTTCCTTATAAACTACAACTTCCCCTATTTACAACACAGTGAATACCTTAAATCACTTGAAAGGGGGATTCTGGTCATCTTGCGGATAGGGGTAAAGCAAGTTAGTTAGGGTTAGTAAAATAAAACTATAATTTGGCGGTTTGCTAGCCAAAAAAGCCGACAGCTAATCAGGGGAGTTTAGTTTCAGTATACGTCAAACCCAAAGACACGCGTTCCCCGTGTTGTGATATTTTTGGCCCCAAAAAAGGCCCTAATTTCATTTATGGTGCATTTTTTCAGCAAAAAGAAAATGAGTACAGTGATATTAGCCTATATTGCCACCCCAAAGCTTTATAATACTCCCGGGTTTTTGGTGTGATAAATTGGCCTTTTTTCTTATTTAAGCTCCCCCCACATTTTTTTTTTTTGCGGGTTTCAGAAAACTGACAGAGTCCTCCCGGCAGGGATTTTTTCTCTTTTTCCCGTAAAATTATACAGTCGTGGGTGGGGTGGGGTTTCAAGAGCCTGGCCAATCAGATCGCGCGCATAAAAAATCTTATCAGAACTCCTCCCGTAAATGTTTTTCTTTTCTTTTAAATTTCATCCAAATTTAACATTTATTACATGCTCACGACATGCAAAGGATACTGATTTAATTAGGAGTAGGTTTTCACGTTTATCGGATATAACAACAACTAAAAGTTTTAAAGATGTCACAAATATTAATATCTCCAGTGACATCTGGGAACAATTTTTCACTCCCTCCAATTTTAATGCGTCCGAACCCTTGTTAAAACTTGTGGCTAGCACGATAAAAATTTTAATTGGCCATAATAATAAAATAATAAACAGTCTCTTTAGTAATAGTTAAATTAAATTTAAAAAAAGCAATGTAAATGGTACATTTGTCATAACTTCACAGGAAAAGTACCCCCAAAAAGTACAAATGGATATACGAACACTTCCACAGTCCTCCAGTGAGGGGAGGTGAGGTGCCTGAGGTGCTCCCCGGGTTTCCCCATGCGTTCGCCGATTTCGGCACGGCGGCCCTCTACGCATGGCTGTAGCTTCGAAAATAACCACAGGATTTTTTTTGAAAATAACCCCATTGTGACCCACACAAAATTACTCAAAGGGCCACAAAGAACCCTTACCTAACCTAACTAAACCAACTTTAACCTAACCTAACGTTTTTTTAACCTAACCCAACTATACGGGCTGCCCAAAAGGGCGAAAGCCCGGAATTTGAGGCAGGGCAGAAAAGAGAAAAGAGGAAAAGAAAAAAGGGAAGAGAAAGAAGGAACGAAATGGAAAAAGAAAAGGGAAAGGGGAAGGGGAAAAAAGAAAAGAGAAGAGAGGAAAGTTATATGTAAATGAAAAATGTTTTCGGCTTCCATGATGGCAACATGAGTACCCTGATTTTCCCTACGTTTTTTGAATTTCAGTTGGGTAATTTTTTTAAGAACGTCCAGACCCCCCCTTTTTTATTTCCGTTTTTTAATGCAATCAAATTTATAGCCATTCGAGTATACAAAAACACTCGTCCATTTTTTGTATCCCTCAAAACCGTTTTTAATAATCCGCAATAAAAATTTCAAATTCCCCGAGTTTTTTAAAAAAAGCTCTCAAGGTTTGCAGGACGCTCAGGCTCAGGCTCGGTGACGTACCATCAGGGAGGCCATCTTCCCCCCGCTGTCAAGAGGCACGTAAAAACAGAGAAAAATTTTACTTGAAAATATTTTGGGGTTTTTGATAATTTTTTTTTGTATATCTAGGGTGCATGATCCTTTATGGGTGCAGCAAGACAGCTGTTGCCCTTTTGAGAAAAGTTTTAAAAGGGAAAAGGGGTGGCGTTTTAGGGTGAAAACGCCTTGTGGTTGGGGCGAGCATTTTTGTTGAGAAAAAGGCGCCCCCCCTAAGACTGATCAGTCCAACAATACCAGACCGGGGGCCCTGTTAGACGGGGGCCGGACTGGAGCAGCGGTGGACCACCACGACTGTGAGGCTTTTCCTCTTAACAAGACCAAATAAAACCAGTTGTGGAGTGGGCGTGCCCCCCGGGAGAGACCTGTGTTGGGGGGTGTCACCTTTCTGCCTTCCCCCCGCATATTTTCCAACTTATGCGTAGTTAATGCTATTTTGTGGTTTCCCCAGTAAAGACATTTGACTGTACTCCAAAACTTTAAACCCTAGGATTTTTCCGAAAGTACCTTCATTGTGTTCCCACACACCATGGTTTAAACCCTTATTTACCAACCTTTTTTTGGGGAAGTGCCAGGTCCTCCTGCTAACCCCGGCCTGCTAAAAACCCGTTACCACCTCGTACTCGGCTCAAACATAGGTTCCATGAAAAATCTGGGTTCGTTTTTTCCCCATAGTAACGGACCAGCGATTTTTTTCGGTGTCAGATTTTATGAGCATCGTCTCTGTGTCACAGCGACAGTTACTGTCTGACACCGAAATACAATCGCCATATAACATTTGCAGACAGGTGTCAGACAGAGTGTCTGCGGGCGTCCCTGTTCTGACGTCATCAATAACAGTCGTAGCCCTGTTGGAGGGAAGATTTTTTTTTTTCGCGCTTTTTACAAAAGTCGTGTTTTTACGGAAATAAGGCCTGGAAATCAATTATTTTTGGTGGATTAGGTGTTTTGAATGTACATTCAACATAATTCGGCAAAAAAAATTTGGGTCTGGACGATTACTTTAAGGTTGTGAGAGCGAGGTCTGTCTGGCTCTCCCAGTGAATGTACGATACATTTTCCTTCGGCTCCGTCTGTAGAAGCGTCTGGCAGCGCTACAATCGTATTTTGTGATGGCAAGCAGGGGCGGAGCTTAAATAAGTATAATTTTACTCCGAAAGGACACTACAAAATACGCCTTATATATACGGATCATATAGACTGGTTTATCAGTATATATGATATACTGTAATCTTCGTAAATGTTTGTTCTATAATATTATCAAATACAAAACAGTAAAACACGGTAAAAAAAATACCATTACGAGACTGAAGAAATATGCATGAACTTAATACTCACTTCAACTCTTCGCCATTTAAAACTTTGCGAGTCAACTTTTATCATGAAGGGTATCAATAGAAGCGCAATTTTATTAGCTTTCCATTGCTATATTTTGTTATCTGATAAATTAACTAGAACCATGCATAAATTAGCGTTGACTAAATAAATAAAATCATCAATCGGGTAATTTTCCCGATTGATGAGGTTATTTATTTAGTCAACGCTAATTTATACATAGTGCTAATTCATTTATCAGAAAACGAAATATATAAGTAAATAAATAACATCATCAATCGGGAAAATTACCCGATTGATGATTTTATTTATTTATTTAACGCTAATTTTTGCATGGTTCTAATTAATTTATCAGATAACGAAATATAGCAATGAAAAGCTAATAAAATTGCGCTTCTATTGATACCCTTCACGATAAAAGTTGACTCGCAAAGTTTTAGATGGCGAAGAGTTAAGTGAATGCATATTTCTTCAGAGTCTCGTAATGGCATTTCTTTAGCGTGTTTTACTGTTTTTTATTTGATAATATTATAGAACAAACATTTACGAAGATTACAGTATATCATATATACTGATAAACCAGTCTATATGATAGTCCATAGACCACTATATCTCTTTGTCGGGCGCCCCGCAGGCCCCTATGCAGCCCCGTAATTCAAAACATTGTCGCGTGAACAGTCCAGGTATACAGTGGTCTATGACTCTACCTTCGATTGTGAGTGCATCGGAGGACACAGGGGGGCGGCATGATCACAGGCGTCACTATAAAAATCCTGCCTGCGCCACCACGGGCGAGGACCAACCATCAGAGCCCTCAAGTGAACCTCCAGAGCCTACCATCCGAGCCCTGGGTCACCACTGCCTACAGTAGTCCATGAGCCAAGACCAAATTTTTGGGGATATCGGTACCACCCGGGGTGACTAATTTTTCTTAGGTGTTTTTAGCTTGCTACATGTCTCTATTTATGTTTTGATGTGATAGCCTTGCCACACTGGTAGCTTAATGGTCGTTATCACTTTTGAATGGGACACACCCTACCGAAAATTCAGAAAAATTTTAAAATGTCAAATTTGGGGACAGGAATGCCTAAATGTCACTAAATGAATATAGTAATTGTCACATTAATACAAGCCCTGTAAATACACACTAAGCATGCCATGGGCTTGTACTTACTATTAGGGCCCAATTAATCCTCCTCAATATTCTACGTCAGACTCGGAATCGGGACTGTTGTGCTCCCGGCTCTTCTTCAATAGCCTTGTTCTGGCATGTCTGTAACCTGCACATGTCCGTACACTTCAGGCCATTGCTGAGGCAAGTGCACTTAGGGAGTTCGCATGACCGCACACACTTGCAGGACAGTAGCTGATAACAGCATCTGGTGCTGGTGAGCCTGCATCCAGTTGACAGCAAGCTTGCCGTCTCATCTGTCATCAGCCGCAGTCTGTTGGTTCGCAACAAATGGCTGGCTCTGCAGACTTCTCCTCCAGATCGCAGCCTGGTAGTTTGCACGTAGTGCATGCATGAAGAGGCAGTCCTCACAAGGGGGGAGTTGACTTGACTCCACCTCTCCACGTCTCGCACAGAACAGCTCATACGAAGCTTGTTCACCTCAGTTGTGTGGGTAGATGGCAGGTACATGTGGCAGGTGTTTTCCTGTAGCTTCTCAAAGAGTTCAGGAGACATTTCCCCATGAGCGCCCAAGTTCGTGGAAAGAAATCCTGGTATGTCTTGTCCATCTTCACCTGCTTGAGTGTCGTCATCTTCCCCCGGCCAGCGAATGCACTGACGGATCACAGCCTGTAAAGGCATGCTTTACCAATCAATGAATCACACACGCTGCCCCCCAGTGTACGGCTCAGTGTGGTGATATCCAGGAATCTTGTCCGGTTCTTGGTCCCGCACTTCTGGAACAGGTGGGATGGGATCTTGTGGCACATGCCCAGACACAGGACCATGACGTCGTATCCTCTGCAGTGATGATGACAGACTTGTACCAGATTCTGCTGCATGAAGTGCATGGAGAAGGAGGCGTGTGTCTGCTTCTTCTTGACTTGACTTAAGCCAGGAGCCTCTTCCCCTGCTCTTTGGTGATCTTGAAGCAGAGCTGCTCACATGGACATACAGCTCCTTGCCCTCGAGCTTCTCCCTGTGCTGTGGTTTTTTCCATTCTTCTAACCAGGAACTTGATGAGACTTGCCTTGTTGGAGGAACCTACCGAGTAAACTTTCTCCACTGCGGATGTTGTGCCCAGGTTGAATGTTTTTGAAATGGATCCTGTGCCCGCACTTCTGTTGGTCGTTTTGCATCTTTGATGGATGTCTCCTTGTAGACGTCAACACAACATCAATGCGCCTGCTCTTAGCACCCTCATGGACAACGTGACTCATGCTGTGCCTGCAAGCTGTGAAAAAGTGTTGTCGTTTCCCTTCAGTTTTCGGACCAGGGTCATCCATCAATTATGGTAGCAGAGGGCTGGGGATCACCTCTGCAGGAGAAACATTCCTCTCCAACTCCCTTGCTAGGGCAGCCTTGTTGGTCTTTCGGAGAGACCCATCACCCCTGGCAAGTGCCCATGGGAAAGGCCCCAGGGGATGAGCCAAGACATCACTCAATTTGAGCTTTCTGTTCTCAGCAACAAGGATCATCTGGCCAAATAGGTTCCTGTCAGCCTTCAAGATAGCCTCCTTGGCATGGCCTTGTGAGCGTGGTTCATTCTGATGTTAGTGAACGTTCTCAGTTTCGTCTTCGTCATCGTGTCATGAAACTGTATAGTTGGCGTATCGGTCTCCAGGCGCTCTTCCTTGAAGGCTTGATATGCATCCTCTCCTATTCTGTAGGCCCTAGAAGGTCTTTGGGAATTCTGGGGTGCTGTAGTCGCAGTTGACAAACTGACAAGATCTCCTTGCTCTGCGTTGAAGGGGTTCAACCAGCTGGTCTCCCTCAGTTGAACTAAAGATTGGACATCGGCCTCATCTCTTCTAATCCTGGGCATCTGTAGGTCTGGGTGGTTTAAGTCAGTATACTTTTGGCCTACTACCATGGCCCGGGGCGGCCCCAAGTATCTGCTGCGATACTCTGATGCTCCGATGCTCCGATACTCCTTCCAATAAAAAAATTATCCCCCAAAAAATCACAAAAACTCACCAAATATGAAATAAACCCCTAAATATGGGGAAACTTGAAATATACATCGGAATAACTCTTGTAGAGAATTAAATTAGCTACAAGAGCTGTTAGAATATATTTTTCAATTTCTCCCATATTTAGGGATTTATTCAAGATTTATGGGAAAATACCCAAAATTATTTTTTTTTTGGGTAAATCCCAAAATATGGAAATTTGAAAAATACCTTTAACAACTCTGTAGAGAATCAAATTCACATGGTGTTTCCCAAAATTCGCAACGATCGTTGATTTATTTTAAAGAAAATGAGAAAACCCGAGCGTCACGCTGAAATCTTTTTTTATGGGTAGCACCCCATTTCATCAAAAAATCAGATAAACTACCAGTGCGGGAAGGCTAATCATATCTTAATGTATTTAAGTCACTTATAAACATTTTTTACCATTCGTGTTTAGTCACCCCAGGTTGGTACCGATATTCTGCCTGGCTCAGGACTACAGGCGCTAAAAGCACAAATTAAAAAAAAAAAAAAAAAATGTAATACCTTTAAAATCTACATCCATATTTCAGAAAAAGTTAGAAGGGGTATCTGGAGAGTTGTGTCATTTTATGTCTTCATGTGTGTCATAATATGGCTATAAATGAACAAATTATAAAAATATAAACCCGAGTGGGCGACCAAAATTTAGGTCGCCCCGTGTTTATGTTCAGAGTGTCCTCCCGCGTCGTCGTCCGGGGAAAAAAATTAGTAGTGAAATTTGAAACCGTAATACTTGCAGATACAAAGCTAAAACAACGCTGAAACAGGGTTGATTATACAGTTATTATATAAACAATGGGGGTATCATTTCAGTGGCACAGAAACGTTGGAAAACAAAAAAAAAAAAATTATTCATTTCCCATAAAGGTTTTTTAAAAGGGGGAAAAACTGGGGGGTGACAAACCCCCAAATAGAAAAACAAA
>JACEEZ010011306.1:0-10882 GCA_016584305.1 Chionoecetes opilio
AAAACCCCTATAGTGCTCATTGATACGGACATAGGGGGTATTTAGAATGATTCTGTGGGAGGTTACGCTCTAAAGAGCTTGGCCCGTTCCAGATTAGAGTTTATGTATGTGTCTAAGATCTCAAACAAAAATAATGTTTCATGGTGAATAATAGGATGATGTTTCAAATATAGTTCTTGTGTTTATTGAAAAAACCCCAGGTGACTTTCCGCGTGTTAGGATAATACTTCCCCACACTTCCAAAGAGTTTTTCAGCCTTACTCGGTATAATACTATATATCTCCCCGACTACCATTAATTCTCATGTATATTCACGTGCTCAGGGAGTAAACCAGAAAACTATTTCGCTTGAGCTGGTGGCAGCACTCCCCTTAACTCATACCCTTTCCCCTTAACCTTAACTCCTACCCCTTCCACTTAAATTCTCCCCATTTCAGTACTCTCCGCAGCGAGAAGTGTTCGTACTATAATCACATAGTGAAGTCATAAGACAAGTTTTCAATTCTCAATTCAAGTTTAAATAAAGGGAAAAAATCTTAACCAATTAACTTCTTTCCCAATAACAAAGGCACCAGGTAAAAACTTCTTCATAGGAATTCTGGCAACACATTAAGAAACCGCCCGTCTGTCTTCGCTCCGCCCGGGGATCGAACCCGGGACTTCTCGGTTGTGAGCCGAGCGTGCTAACCCTTACACAACGGAGCTCCCCGGTGTGTGTGTGTATGTGTGTGTGTGTGGTGTGCGTGTGTGTGTGTGTGTGTGCGCACGCTATACGTAAATATCACATAAAATGTGCAAAAATATGTTAAGGACAAAATTATAGTTTCTTTCTTCCTTTCCATCCTTGCCTTATCTCTCTGTATTTGTCTGTCTGTCTGTCTCTCTCTCTCTCTCTCTCTCTCTCTCTCTTCTCTCGTCTCCCCTCTCCCCTCTCTCTCTCTCTCTCTTCATTCTCTCTCTCTCTCTCCTCTCTCCCTCTCTCTCTCTCTCTCTTCTCTCTCTCTTTTCATCTCTCTCTCTCTCTCTCTCCTC
Source organism: Chionoecetes opilio (assembly GCA_016584305.1). Classification (NCBI taxonomy): domain Eukaryota; kingdom Metazoa; phylum Arthropoda; class Malacostraca; order Decapoda; family Majidae; genus Chionoecetes; species Chionoecetes opilio. The sequence goes on from JACEEZ010011306.1 coordinate 1,033, forward strand.
TCTCTCTCTCTCTCTCTCTCTCTCTCTCTCTCTTTCTCTCTCTCTCATTGTCTATCTTATTATATCTCCCATTCTCTTTTTTCATCTCTCTCTCACTCTCATTCTCTCTCTACTCATTATGTCTTCTCTCATCCTCTCTCCCATTTTCCCTCTTCCTATCCTCTCTTTTTATTAACTCTTATTATCTCTCTCTCATTTTCTCTCATTCTTTCTCATTCTCTCTCTCTCTCTCTCTCTCTCTCTCTCTCCCCTCTCTCCTCTTCTCCTTCTCCTTCCCCTCTCTCTCTCTCTCTCTCCCCTTCTCTCTCCCCTTCTCCGTCTCTCTCTCTCTCTCTCTCTCTCCTCTCTCTCTCTCTCTCTTTCTCTCTCTCTCGCTCTCTCTCTGACGACATTTTATGGATAAACGCGCGTCAAGCCGGTTTAGAGGGACCGCTTGATGACGGTTTGTCCAAGGGCCAGATTGCCTAGTGACGGGATGGTCATTGTACAAGTTGGAAAAGGGACCAAATGACTTCATTAGGGTATGACCTGATACCCAATTGTCTTGTGTCTTATATGACTTGAAACGAAATGTTTTTTGGATCATTTGATTTTCCATTAACAATCGCTTCAGTACCATCTGACCTGCACCCGCAGACTTGGGCACACAAATCGGCAGTCCAATAGCGCGTTTTCGACCGTTTAGCTCGCTTTAGACTGGCTCAGTCCGGAGGGGACCTGTTTTCGCTAAGCGGGGTTAGCCCGGGGCTGAAACGGGCGGGACTGGGCCAGATCAGCGAGCAGGACCGAGACCACCTGAGAGTGGTCATCTCGGTGGCCACGGCGGGACCGCCTTGGCCCAGTATGGGGAAAACCCTGCGCATGCGCACTACAGTCTTGGGGAAGACGTCCAGAATCTTCTCGTGCTGCTGATAAGACATGAACACCATGATGGCCAACCATAAACTAAAGTAATTACAAAAAAATTACAATTTTCGCAATTTGCTGAACAAAAAATCTTGGGAAATTAATTACCGCAACAACACTATAGTCGCCACTGCACTAATGTCACCCGGCGCCATATATTCGATTTTAGCTCACTACAAACTTGTATGTGTCACTGAAGAAATGTAGCTATTATAGTGGTAAAGTAATAATGTAAACTAGGTACTGTTGGACGTCTCTTGAGTGGCACATACAAGTCTGTAGTGATGCTAAAACTCGTAATATATGCCCCCCTGCGACATTAGTGCAGTGGCGACTATAGATAGTGTTATTGACGGTAAATGAAATGAGATTTCCTCATTCAATTGGGTTTATAGTCATCCCTGCTACTTGACTTCCCATTAAGAGTCAAGTATATAGCAGGATGACTGCTACAAGGGATAAGTGCTACATTGCACAAAGCAAACCTTGCATGATAATGGGCTAATAACAAGTACTCCACCAGTAAAAGGACTGCTATATACGGAAATCCCCCCGGTAGTGGATGCCAGTACCTATAGATAATTATGATACATGATAGTTATATAGGTTATGTATAGTAAACGTTTGACATGGCTGCGACAGGTCTTGCAATATTGTGCTGCTGGGATTTTTTCTCCGTCAGAGATTTATAAAAACCCGACTCTCATCACACACAGAATGATGACCACGGTTCACCTTTCATATGCCAACTAGGAGGTTTTTTCCTGAGTCAAATTAAAAACCCATTGGTGTGTCTTTTGGCGGGGGGGGGGTAAAGCTTGCAGGACGGTAGGACCGCCCACTTGATCCCCCAGCCAATAGGAACGACGAATGGGACGGGGCCAGTCTAGAAAGTGTTTTTCGTGAGCATCTCCAGCCTGGACTAGTCTAAGCTGGCCTGGTCCGGCCTAGAGTACCTATATTATATCTCTATATAGGTACCCTATTTCCCGGGGGCCTGGTAACGTCGCAAAAACGCGCTGCAAGTTTTTACCGGGCTCATGAGAGGGCAGAGACGTGCCGCGCCCCGTTTCGCCTCCTCCTTCTCCTCCTCCTCTTTATCATTTTTCTCCTATTCCTCCTCCTCATCCTCCCCAGCACAAACCCTTTATCTACTTCTCCTGCTCCTCCACCTACATTACTCCTACTCCTCCCCATCACTCCCCCACTTCCACCTCCACTTTCTTCTTCTGTTGCTGCTACTACACTACTACTACTCCCTTAATTTAGTTATCCTAGTTTCACTATCATAATACATAATCTCCTCCTCCTCCTCTTTCTCCTCCTCTACCACCTCCATTAATCCCACTCCAGCTCCACCACCACTCCTCCCCCGCCAACTAAACTTCCACCTCCACTTTCTCTTGTTGCTTTCAAATAGCCGGGCATTACAACTACTCTTAAAGTAAGCCTATATCCCATTATAATAAAAACTATGATATAGTAATAGGTGAATAGTAATAGATTATGTAAGAAAATAAGATGTACATGTGACCACCGAACCCCCCGATGTGTTTCGAACTACCACCACCAATTGTTCCTCCTCCTCATCCACATCCACCGCACCCTCTTCCTCCTCATTCTGCTATTTCTCCTCTTCAACTACAACCATCTCCATTTCCTCTTCCCCCCTCAACCACCACCCCTCCATCTACTCCTACTCTACCACCTCCACCACACCCTCCTCCTCCCCTACCACCTCCACATGTTCCTACTCTTCCTCAACCATTATTACTCTCTCATATATATATATATATATATATATATATATATGTACAGAAAAAGACAGAGAGGGAGAGAAAAGAGAGATCCTTAGTATTGGCCAAAGCCACCACCCCGGGGGCGGTTCACAATCCCCCGGCACAATCACAACCCCCGGGTACCATGGAGGTAGTATGGGGTAGAGACGCCCTGAGCCGCGCGGCCTGTGTTGTCTGTGAAGCCACCGCTCTCCCCCGCCCCGCCACACTGTTGTGGGCAATGTCACGCACCGGGTGACTGAGATCCCACTCTTTCTTTTTCACTTTTTACACTGTTTGCACTTAATGATATCACGGTGTATGAAATTATACTTCTGTGTTCTGCTAACCATATATTACATATCATTGCTATTTTTTTATATTATTGCATATTGGGTCCATATTACATATTATATCATTACATATTATACATGACATCATGTCCTTAAACTACATTTTATAATTGAATAGACTTACATACCACTAAATAATACTAGTTTATGCATCTTAGTCCTACTTTGGGTCCCTTTATTGCATATATATCTGGCGGTGAACTGCCTCCCGCAAACCATCACCAGCGGGCCTACGTAGGCTGTAGAGCGGCGAACGGCGGCCGCCGGCGGCAAATTTACCTCCGTCAGCCCTTCGAGGCCCGCTGGTGTATTTTCAGACGGGAAAATTTACTATGTTGAAATTAATGTACAGAATTTGAAGAATTGAATATTTCTATGTGTAAACATTTTGAAACAATTTATGATTATCTTGATGTAGTACTACATCAGTAGTGACAAGCAGTGGCAACTTGACGTCAATCTCCGGAGGCCCGCTGGGCGCTGGTACGTATTTGTAAGGGGGGAAAATATTCATATCATATTAATATTTTTAACTCAGTAATACACATAGTATCTCAATATCGGTACCATCACTATTATTAGGCCTGTTCAAGCTATTAAAAATTGTTATAGAAGTTTTTTATAATAGTTTTAGAAATTATCATATATCATTTATTTTCAAATATTTCCAGCTTAATCAGGAACACCCAGAGATACATAGAAAAAAAATGAGATACGAAACATAGGAAGGAGTTTACATGGAAAAAGGTTTATCAGTTAGTCTATGTGTGTAGCTAGTAGTATCATATAAAATAACATTTGATTATACCGAGCAAAGATCAGGGGATAACTGTGCACAAGGTCATATTTTCCCTTATTTTAAATAACTTCCAACATATTATCAACCATATCATACTCAACGGTACCCTAATAAGGAATATGTAGATGATGGAGAATTAAAATTGATAATATCATGATTTAGAACAGATATTATTTGAATTCCTTCTATCATGCACTAACTGCCAGACGTACATAGCCTTACAAGGGGTTAAAAACCCACAAAAGGCCTAAATTAAACACCCTTAACCAGTCGATAACATAATGAGAACTTTGTTATAACATGTTTTTTTGCTCCTTCATTATATCGAAATAGACTGAAAAATATAAATTATTGCAGTACGACACGTTTTTTTAGGAATTCCTCGGGAGCGTTGTGTCATGACTCATGAAATCATTTCTTGGAAACGCACAGGAGGTGGAAAGTTTTTTATGTTGTTCGCCGCAATCAATATCCTTCACATGCTGTACAGTGTTCCCGTACACCAGCATGTAAACCCAATAAAGAAAATGTTTTTGTACTTATGAAATAAACAAAGTCCGTAGCAATTTGATCTCCTTTTCATCGTATTACTGGATAACGACACAGGGGAATATTTCTGGTTACACTTTCTAAGTATATTGCAGATATAGTATGTTTTTATAAGTGTGAACAGCCCATTAGTCTATTAATCGGCTAATGGTTTTTGCAACACCCCTTAAAACATTACTATATCTACAATTACTTAGAAAGTATAACCATAAATATTCCTCATCAGTTAATATAACACGGCAAATGGTCTATGCCCTACGGCCGGCCGCTGGGGGCGGGCCCCCCGGTGAGCCTCTGAGCAAATTCCCAGCGGCCCTACGTCGTACACTTCCGTCGGGCCGCCGATAAGACATACGGAGGGCCTCCGGAGGCCCTCCGTCTTTGTGTTTGCTGGGCTGGCTGCGTATTTATATCTCACCTGCAGATATGTCTCAGCTACAGCCTTGATCAGTAAAATTAGATGATTACTGACCGGGTCACTGTCTGACATATGATTTTCAGACTTGAGAAGACAGTCCTACCCTGAAGATCTGACAGGACAAGATCGAGTGGCATGTTGTGGTAACATGAGATGTAGGCAACTTTGTGTATGAATTATCACAGCACAACCTCTCTCCCTGATTTCTACTCACATATGAGGCATACGGCAACTACGTCTCTGGATGGTACTGTTAAATTGCCTTTATTTTTTGCTCTTTCTAATGAAAAGGAAACTGAGAGAGACGGACACAAGTTCCATACCAAAATTCAAGGCAGCTCTCCTAGACGTGTGGCACAACTTAAGTGAGGACAATTCACACACATTGGCTGACTCCTTCCCACAAAGGTTACATCAAGCAATCATGAGAAAAGGCACCCAAACAAAATATTAGTTGGTGGTAAGTGTTTATGTACATTTTCTGTGGTATTATAGGGGGGGATATTATGATCTTGGTGCGCGCATGTGTTTACCCGTGGCTACGACGGAACTACACCAACTACTTTGACTTCCACTGTATTTGCTACTCACGAGGTCAATACTAAATGAAGACTGAGAGAGTATGTGTGACGTGTAGAGGATATTTGACCTGAGTAAGCATAGCCTAACCCTTATCTAACAGATCCGCCACTCCCTAGTAATTACCTAACTCAATTCACACTTTTGACCTCACCACCTCACCTTTAATTAACAACGAAGCCACCGTGCGTTGTTTTTTTTTTTTTTTTTTTTTTTTTTTTTTTTTTTTTTTCCCATTTGTGCCAAGCGCCTGTAGGCAGTGGTGACCCGGGGCTGGAGGGTGGGCTCTGGGGGTTTCCCTTTGGGGCCCCTGTGTCCTCCGATGCACTCGCAAAAAAGGGTAAGTTGATAGCAGGCATGGGGGTTTTTTGGCCCTCGCGGTGCAAAAGGGTTTGGGGGTTTTTCTTGGGGGATCGAACTCGGTCACCGGAACCCCAGTGGGGAGACGCTAACCACCCCGCTACACCTTCCCCCATACCTCATGTGCGTTGAATGCCCGCAACGTAGAAAAACTTAAACCCCAAACCCGAGAACTCTTTTGATATCCCCTTTTATGAGATATTTAATTCGCATCATAACATAAAAACGGGAAGAACCCATATACTATGTGCACCTTAGAATGGACCGTTTGTTACTCCCGGGAAATCTAAAAATAATTCCAGGGGATGATATTCTCTACGGCAGGAAGTTTGGCTCCCTTACCCAAAACAAGATGGCTGACTGACAGTTCACTGACTTAAACCCGCGCGGCTCGGGGCGTCTCCACCCTACTACCTCCATGCCCGTACCCATTCCTGTTTTGGTTTTGTGTGTTGTGTGTGTGTGTTGTGTGTGTGTGTGTTGTGTTGTGTGTGTGTGTATGTGTTGTTGTGTGTGGTTGTTGTTTACCCCGGCTTCCTTTTTCAGCGGGGTAGGGATAATGGGAGTCATCTTGCAAAAAAAAAAAAAAAAAAGGGTAATTATGGGGATTTACAGGTGATATCCCCAAATATTAATGTCTCTTCCCTATTTGTGGGGTTGGGTGGGGGTTGTGTGTGGTGTGTGTGTGTGTGTGTTTGTGTTTGTGTGTGTGTGTTGTGTGTTTGGGGGAAAAAGTGTGTTTTTTGGTGTGTTGTGGTGTGTGTTGGGGTGTGGTGTGTGTTGGTAACTATGTAGTGGTGAGAGTGTGTGTGTTGTGTGGGGTGTGTGTTGTGTGTGTGTGGTGTGTGTATGTGTTTGTTTTTGTGTGCTTACTTATAATATTTTCAACTCTGTTTTTTCTTCTGGCACATATCCTCGGGGCGGGGTCTAAGCAAAACTATTCACTTATTTAAAAAAGGGCAAAAGGCAGATTGGAAATTACAGAGGGATAATGAGCCAACATTTGTAAATTATACATAGGGTGTTGTTTCGCGACTTTCCTCGGGTTTAGACCTTTAGAAACGGGCTGGGGCAAAAAGACGGGGGATTCTTGAACAATTGTTTTCTACGTTTTTTGTGTGTATGGCCAGGAAAAGAAACTTACTCTTTTTAACATTTATAGTTTTAAAGCAAGCATATACAGAGTACCAAAGTTTTTATTTTTCCCGTGTGTTGAGGCGTTTAGGATGTGGCTCATAATATATCTGCTATGTTTGCCTTTATTTTAAACCCAAAAGTTGGATTGGAGCCGTTTTGGTAACTATGCTTAGGGGTAAACAGCTCCCCAAACGCCTGCGTTTTGTTTGAAATTTTTTTATATTTAATACCCCTCTTAAAACCCGGGAGTGTTTTTTATGGTTTTTCTGAAGTGGTTGCACTTTCTTGTCATGAGGGATGACGGTACTATTACCACGTCACGGAGAAATTTTGATAATTATAAATTTCACGATACTGTCTAAGTCGGCTATAGGAATCACTAAAGCAAATTTTTTTGTTTGTGGGCCGTGACGACGCTGACCTTGGCAGTGAATGGTTTAAGTGTTCATTTGAAATTCGTATGTTTTTTTTAGGTCGCGTTCACCTCGGGGTCGACTCTTCCGCTGTTAAGTTACATCCAATTTAAAAATGCCACACGTACTAAATTTGTTTCTTTTGTGAAGAAAAAAATTTTGATGTACCATTTTGTAAGAAAAAATGTTTTTGAAAAGCAGCTTAAGTCAAAACTTATAGGTGCTGAAAACATGTTTTTGGGGGAGATTTAAAAACCTATGACTAAAAATGTTTAACTGGTTTTAAAGCAATTGTTGGTGTGCGAAGGGCAACTTCAATGATATTTAGTGGAAACGGGTTACCCTCCCCAAAAGATTGGGGAATTCTGGCAACATAAGTTTTTCCATAAAAATTTTCAAAAGGGATCAAATTTTGAGATGACCCCCTGACGTTTTGCAAAGAAAATATTATGAATATGGACACTGTCACCGGTAATTAAAAAGGAGTTTGTGGACATGAAATCAAAGATTGTACGAATTGCAATGTGTAAATCGAAATTTCAACGTAAATTTTACGAGAAGGTGACATATAAAGGATGAACCCTACTTTGAAAAGTGCATAGTTTTACACGATGACACTTATTGTGAAACATCGCCTTCGTTTACACAGTTTGTAGGGCAGGTGGGGATTGGCTAATATTGGGCGGAAGGTGGAATAGGGAGGGCGCGTCGCTTTCCCTTGGGGGACTGTGTGTATTGGCCAAGTGCGATGAAAGACTTGGGGGAAAAGTGTACACTGACCCAACATGTCAGGGCCCTTCCAATTCACTCTTAGGAACAGGGGGTTTTCAAATAGATTTACCCTAGTGTACCTGTAAAATAGACACTGTATCTTTATGTGTATTATTTAGGCCGTGCATATTTATTCAATATTAATGGACTGCGATTATTGTGTAAAAGTAATGATATAAAATAAAGAATTTAATGCAGATGCATTAATTTTTATATTAGTTACTAATTGCCACGTTGAGTTAATTTTACTTTTTTTTGACTACGTTATAAAAAGTACATGTTAAGTATGTTTGTGTTTATGTTCTGCTGTGGTCAATAAAATATCTATCTATCTATCGGGTTTTTGTGTGTGTGGTGTGTGTGTGTGTTGGGGTGTGTGGTGTGTGTGTGTGTGTGGGTGTGTGGTTTTTGGGGTGTGTGTATGTTGTGTGTGAAGTGTGTGTGTGTGTATGTGTGTTTTTGTGTGTGTGTGTGTGTGTGTGTGTGTTGTGTGTGGTGGGGTGTATGTCCTGGATGAAAATATAAATAAAATTCAAAGGGGGGAAAAAAATGAGTTTTAATAAAAAAAAAAAAAAATTCTCTCTCTCTCTCTCTCTCTCTCTCTCTCTCTTCTCTCTCTTTCTCCCTCTCTCCTCTCTCCTTTTTCCTCTCTCTCTCCCCTTTTCTCTCTCTCTCTCTCTCTCTCTCTCTCTCTCCCACTCCTCTCTCCTCTCTTCTCTCTTTCTCTCTCTCTCTCTCCTCTCTCTCTCTCCCCCTCTCCTCTCTCTCCTCTCTCTCTCTCTCTCTCTTCTCTCCTCTCTCTCCTCTCTCTCTCTCCTCTCTCTTTCTTTTCCTCTCTCTCCTCTCTCTCTCTCCTCTTTTTCTCTCTCTCTCTCTCCTCTCCCTCTCTTTCCCCCTCTCCTCTCTCCTCTTCTCTTTCCCCTTCTGACTTTTCTCTTTTTCTTACGAACAAGTTGATTAATAAATATTTTTTTGGTTTATGGAAGGGAGGAAGGGAGGGAAAAAGGAGGGGGGAAGGGAAGGAGGGAAGGAGGGTAAGGAAAAGAGGGAAAGAAAATGAAGAGATGAAAAGAGAAGGAAAAAAAATGAGATATGAATTATGATGCCAACAGGGCAGGAAAAAAGACTGATTGACTTTTCTGTGGACTTTACGTGCCTTAAAAATACTGACTAAATGATAAATTACTGCTGTGAACAAAAACAGGGACTAGTGAGGGTTGACTGACTGACCAGTGACAATGACTGACCTATGAAAAAACAAAAATGACACTTGAAAAAATTACTTTACTTACTGAACTAAAGGGGCTATTGACTGAGATACCGATGATTTAAAAGGAACAAAATGGAAAGAAAAACAATAAAGAAAAACATTTTGCAAAATATAAAAGCGCACGTATACGAGATGAAAGGCAAAATTAATAGAATAACAGGTAGAATAAGAAGACCAAAACAATAGATGATGGTTGACAGGCAAGCAGATAGACAATAATTTTGACAGGAAACCAAAAAGAAGATAGAAGCAGCAAACGATAAAAATAGATAGACAGCAACTATAGTAGATTTTAAAGAAGGGGTAGAAAGTAAAAAAACCCAAAAGATAATAACGGCGCAATAGAAAGATGATGACGGCAAGCAGTAGAAGATTTTCCCCCAGGCCCAAAAATTAAAAAAAACCCGGGATAGATAAAGAAACAGCAAAAAAAAAAACCCAAAGGATAGCAGGCAACATATAGATAGATAATTAAAAAAAAATAGAAGGCAAACAAAGATAGAAATAGAAGGAAACA
>JACEEZ010011307.1:0-10000 GCA_016584305.1 Chionoecetes opilio
ATGTGTTATTTGTTATGTTTGTTTTTATAATTTTTAGAATAGGTTTTTTCTTCAAATGTGTATATATAGGAGCCTTTTAAGAGAGTTTACTCTCACAGGCTCACAATTTTATATATTATGTATTATGTTTTTATTACTGTATAACTGTTTGGCTAATAATGTATAAATCTCTCTCCTCTCTCTCTCTCTCTCTCGTCTCTCTCTCTCTCTCTCTCTCTCTCTCTTCTCTCTTCTCTCTCCTCCTCTCTCTCTCTCTCTCTCTCCTCCTCTCTCTCTCTCTCTCTCTCTCTCTCTCTCTCTGTCTCTCTTCTCTCTCTCTCTCTCCTCTCTCTCTCTCTCTTCTCTCTCTCTCTCTCTCTCTCTCTCTCTCTCTCTCTCTATGTAATATATATATATATTATATATATATTATATATATATATATAATATATATATATATATATATATATATATAATATATATATATATATTATATATATATATATATATATATATATATATTTATTATTTATTTATTACATGTATAACAGCTTGGCCAAATAAATGTATGTATAAGTCTGCAAACTCGCTTCCCATGTCTTCCTCATATTAGGAAGATATTAAAAGAATTATCATTGATAATTACACATCCTAAATATATAATGTTTAATATATGTCACGCACTATATCTACCCACAGAATGTGCAAGTTACCCGTTAGTTTTGTGGATGGACGGCTAAGGAAGCCCCCCAACACCCCTGCACTCACTGCGTGCGCTGATTGGTTATAATTTCTCCTAGTCCCGAATAGCAGTAGACTTCGCAATATGCGCCCGTCCGCCCCCCGCTACTAAGCAGAGGTGATCCCTTGGTAATATTTAGTAGGCAGCGAGGATCCTTTGAGGAATCCTATGATCACTGGTGAGATCCTATGGTGTTATCACAGGCGTGGGAGCTGATCTGTCTTCTTCAGGAAGGCACAGGTGAGGCGGATGACGGCGGGTTTTGAATGAAATGGCGGGCGGGGTAGGCCGCTCGCTACTCCGCCACGGTAGGTTGGGCAGGATTAAACGTTTTATTACTCGTTATTATACATCTTAGTGATTATGATGATCTGTTATATACACGTCATTATCTTAATCAGTGTAGCACCGGTGTCACCCTAAATAGGGTGATTTAAAGATGTTATGATGAGGTGACTGGCGGGGCCGTGAGTGACGGAAACATTCGTGACGGAGCCACCCCATTACACCAATATTCACTATTTTAACCCACATACATACCTTTTACCACTAAACAACTAGCAACACAAGCTCCTTCATTATATATCTTACTATCTAATACATTAAAACTCCTTAAAACGAGAGCATTCCAAAATAAAAACTAGGGGGGGGGCACTCAGTAGAGCGCATACCTCCGCCCGAATATTTCATCATATATACGTATATATATATATATATATATATATATAAATATATATATATATATATATATAATATATATATAATATATATTATTTATTATATTTGCACTCAGTATGAGCGCATACCTCCGGCCGAATATTTCATCAATTGGTTGCCATGGCAACAGTTGTCAATAGATTTAATCCAAAATTAAATCAGTTTCTTCCTTATACCAAATAGACTTGGTATATACCGAGTTTGGTCCAAATCTATTCGTAACTTTTGAGAAATCCTGTACACTAACAAACAGACAGACAGACAGACAGACAGATCGGGGTGAAAACTAACCCCTCCAACTTCGTTGGCGGAGGTAATGATAATTTGTTTCAGATGACAGGGCAAGGAGAAGGCTCAAGACGGAGAAGAGAAAGGCAGTCTGGCATGCCATTCTTGCCCGGAAATATGTCTCGCTGGCTTGTGATTGGGCGAAAATGTTTATAACAGTTTATCATTGGCTGGTGACGGATGACGCCTTAGCCAGTCAGGGCCTTCCTACCCGTTTACTACCTACCGAGTGAAGGGAAGGAAGGCTTTGTGGGTCCGTGGTAAGGTAGGTATGTAGTATCTAGAATCAGTGATTCCCAACCGGGGTTCCGCGAACCCTGGGGTTCCGCCGACCATCACCAGGGTTCCGCGAGAAACCGTAAAATAATTATGCGCTATTACAAAATGACGGATCTTAATTCATAATTCATAATTCCTACTCAACAACACGTCACAAACACTTTCCAGACACCAACATATTCATACGTGTCCAGTCAGTACAATGTATACATGTATAGTAATGAGAGCAATAATATGCATAGAATTCGAGAGAACTGAACTCGAAATGCCAGGGGTCGCTGGCAGTTTTAACTCACTTTTTTTTATAATAAGTTGGTCTACTGGAAAACAAAATATGGGCTTATTCCACTGCACTTAAAACACAAAAGTATAATATTAGAACGATTTTCTTCTATATGTATATTGTATAGAAGCTGATTCTGTAAAAACATTGTATATAACCAAATACCAAGGAGGTTATAGTGAGGAGGCGAGGTAAATGCTATTCTATGATATTATATAGTCAATAACGAATGTTTAGAAGCTATCTATACCTAGGCAGTCATATTTCCTGTTATTATTGTGTATCAATCAGATAGAAAGCCTGGAAGTGCAATGAGTCGACGCGTGAAGTCGTAATGTTTGATTCAATCTTCCCGCCACAATCTCCCCGCCCACCACTCCCCGCGCGGCGTGTCGCCTCCACAATTATAACCTACATTGTCGCAGCAACAAGCCGATTTCGGCATTCTTTATTCTTCGTTTTTCCAAGGCATTGCTTATTGTATTTTGACAAGCGTTGCCAGACGCAGCAGTACTGTCTTAGAAAACAGTGTGAACATCGCCCAAATTTTACATGCCACATATACATATAAAAAATTATTAAGCTTTGCTACTCGAGCGAGTAATTTGCATTAATTGCTATTATAGAACGTCCATCGTAATGCATGTCATCCATATAATTAGTAGAACAACAGAAGAACTATATTTTTTGGTATTCAGATGCGGTGCATCAATGTTTATCGCGAAATTAATTTATGAAAAATATTATTCGCGGAGCAAACACAGTAGACAACCTTTGAGTTAAAACTGCCAGCGACCACTGGCATTTCTCGAGTTTCAGATCATTGGAATTAAGAAAAAATAGTGTTATTGCCGGTGCGGGATATGCCCTTCATTCCTACTCGCAAGTTGGCGACACAGGGGTTGGGTAGGAGGGTGACGCAACCCCGTACGAGTATCATACATGTCACGATCCCCAGCCCAGCCGTTCACACATCTTCCTTCAGTCAGCTTTGAGCAGCGCAACCGCAGTGAAACGTTGTGTTAATTAATTTCACAATTAATATTAGTTTGATACGGATTTTGAAGACTCAAGCATGTTCAAATATTTGAAAAGAAAGCATGTTAGTGGAGAGGAGGACAGTGACGAAGAATCACAAATACCACAGCCAAGTACGAGTAAAGGAAAAGTGAGTGATGTCAAAAAAAATCGCCTTTACAATGACAGTTATCTGGTCATTGGCTTTACATGGACTGGAGAAGAAAAACTGTCCACTTCCTTTGTGCATTGTTTGTGGGAAAAAGCTCGCTAACACAGCCATGGCCCCAGCCAAGTTAAAGCGACACTTAACTACTAATCACAGCCACTTGTCAAATAAAACCGTGGATTATTTTCGAAGACTCTTGGATTCACAGCAGAAACAAAGAAAAGTTTTTTGAAAAGAAGGTAACCATCAGTGATAAGGCCCAAGAAGCAAGCTATTTAGTGGCTGAGCTAGTTGCCAAGAAAATGAAAAGTCACACTATTGCAGAAAGCCTAATAATGCCTGCTTGCAAAATAATTGTGAGAACAATGCTAGGTGAGAAGCTGAAAGTGAATTAACAAGGGTTTCTGTTTCTGATTAATACAATTAGTAGGCGTGTGGATGACTGTCCAACAATATATCTGGTATTTTGTCTGAAATACTGCAAATAACAACTTGCTCTCCAAGTAGATGAGACAACTGATATAACTGGAAAAGCTCAGCTGCTGGCATTTGTACGATTTGAAAATGAAGGTGAAATAATAGCAAATTATTTTTGCTGTAAAGAACTGCCAGAAACTACCAAAGGCCACGACAGTTTCAACATCTTGTCTTCTTACCTGGAATCTTGTGGTTTGTCAAGGTACCGATGCGTTGGAATCTGCACTGATGGTGCTCCTCAATAATTGGCTCAGTACCAAGGCTTTGTTTGTATCACTCGTGAAAGAAAAAAACCCTGAAGTCATAACACTCACTGCTTTCTCACCGAGAATTTTTGGTTGCAAACACTATTGGGGATGATTTAAAACAAGTCCTTGATATAACTGTGAACATGGTTAACTTATAAAGCAGCGCCTCTGAAGTCTCGCATATTTGCAAGGTTGTGTGAAAACATGCAAAAAGATAACGTGACGCTTCTCCAGCACACAGAGGCTCGATGGCTTTCGAGAGGTAAAGTTTTGACAAGTGTATTTGAGCTGCGACAGGAACCGCTGCTTTCTTCAAAGAGAATATAAATCCAGTTTCTGTGAATTCTGAATCTACAAACTGGCAAATGAAACTAGCATATTTAGTAGATATTTATCAGCATTTAAATAACTTGAACACCAGCATGCAGGGTGCGAAGAAAACATTCTGACTCCACAGACAAACTTTTGCATTTAAGAATAACTAGCTGTTTGGAAAAAGCACCTTTAAGAGGAAACGTCGAAATGTTTCCACTCCTACTTCAAGTTCAAACTCAGACTGAATATGAAAATGTTCATTCCATTAATTACAAGTCATTTGGGATCACTGTCAGAAAACTTCATAAGTACTTCCTCCTTGTTATCAGATAGGTATGACTGGGTGAGAAACCCCTTCACTGAGTTCTCACCAAGTACAGAAAACCTACTTAGTCTGCAAGAAGAGGAAGAACTGAGTGAACTACAGTGCGATCGAACCTTGAAAATTAAACTTAATGAAGTATCACTTGACAAGTTTTGGATTTCAGCAAAGCAAGAGTACCCTGTCATCTCAGTAAAAGCATTGGATGTTTTACTCCAGTTTTCAACTTCTTACCTGTGAGAACAAGCTTTCTCATGTCTGACCGTCATTAAAAGCAAATCAAGAAATCGTCTTCTGTCTGTCGAGGAAGAACTGCGTGTGTGACTGTCAAAAATTCGGCCAAGAATTTCACAGATACGCAAAGAGAAACAAGCCCAAGTGTAACACTGAAGATAATTATTGACTGATTATTATTATTGATTGATAATTAGTTGTCATAACATTATTGACTTATTAGTGTGAACTCTCATGACATGTGATGTAATTGTAGATTTCATATGAATTATATTGCTCAAGAACTTTTCTTAAAAAAATAATATAATATATATTTATTAGTATACTATATATAGGGGTTCCTTGGAATATGAAAAATTATTACAGGGGTTCCTCCGAGGTGTAAAGGTTGGGAATCACTGATTTCTAGATAGTGGGAGAGCAGGTGGTAGCTGGAGATACCACCTCCGTTGCTGGGTCCTCCCCCAGTGCTCACTCAGTCTCAATGTCAGTGCCACTGACTGTATCAGTGCAGACGTATCGAGCACACGTAGCCTACCCTGTGCCGCTCCTCACAAATTGTACTTTTTCCACAACAAAGCAGGAACGGATCTACTTCTCATCCCTCCACCCCATTGTAAGCTATCAACACCTTACACTTCTAGCACTACTAGTACTACAAGCAAGTCTACTAGTAAGTACTATAGTACTAACTAGTAACTATAGTAACTCTCTCTCTCTATATATATATACTAGTACTACTTTACAGGAACTACCTCGTGTAGGTCTCACGGCCTCTTGTAGCTTCCTTACTTTCTTATGTTCTTATGTAAGACTAGCAGGACGCACAAAAAGTCGAGGCATTTATTAGATGATGAAACATCAGGTCTCGAGAACCCCAAATAAGATAAGTCAACAGAGTACAACAAAGATAACGATATGTATCTTATTTGTTCAGGCTCATCTCCACGATATACTCGTTGAAAATAAAATTACTTTCATCATTATGCATTACGACAAAATATTGAGATGCAATATAATATAGAAACAGCGGCTTGTTTAGTTATGTATTGTTTTGTTTATACTACCGTAGATAACACTAAAGTCGCCATGACAACGTTTTTTTTCGATTTACAGACGTCTGGTGGCGTTAATACTTACATTTCTACATCCATGATTTCAGGAAAGTTAGAAGGGGCTATCTGGAGAGTCTGTGTCATTGTATGTCTTCATCTGTGTCATATTATACCTATAAATGAACAAATTACCAAAATGTCACCCGAGTGACGACCTACACTAAGATCGCCAGCTAGTGTTTATGTTTCTAGTGTCCTCCCGCTGTCGTCGTCACCCGAAAAAAACGAGTAGCAGAATTTAAAACCATATATACTTGCAGATACAAAGCATAAAACAACACTGAAACAGGGTAGATTTTATAGTCATGATATAAACTACTGTGTATCATCTTCAGTGGCACATACAAATCAGTAGTGATGCTATAATTCATAATATATCGCGCCTGGCGACATTAGTGCAGGTGGCAACTATAGTGTTGTCTACGGTACATTGCATTCTTGTTTGCTAGCACATTTTCAGCTGGACCTTGTTATCGATGCCTGTTGCTGTCCCGCTACTTTCCTACCAATTACCTTATAGTTACAGTTATGTGTGCTAAAATGAGGTGGAGAAACTGTACTATACATATAGTACTGTTACAAACCCGCTCCCACTCTACCAATGCTCGTTCCAGACCTTCACTTATCAGCCTTGCCTGGGCGTCGAGCCTTTCACACACCCACGTGTCAAACCTGTCAACTCAGAGGTTTGCTCAGAGGACACTGATGTCTTCATCATTAGCCTTGCAATGCACAGCACCATGGATATCTCTATCTACCAGAAGTTTGGAACCAAGACTCGCACCCGATACGTAGATGTAGACAAGATCGGGAGAAGTCAAGGGCAGGGTGTCTGCGACAGCCTGATTGGCCTGCATGCGTTCACTGGATGTGACTCTGTAAGCTGCTTTGTCGGTAAAGGCAAGCTAATTGCACTGACGCTACTCAAGAAGTACCCGTCTATCCAGGCATTCAAGCACCTGGGCCAATGCTGGGAATTGAGCGATGAGATCTTTGATAAGCTTGAGAAGTTCAATTTTTTTTTTTTTTTTTTTTACATCACAGGGATCTGGCCAAGGGCACAACAAAAATGGGTAACACAAAGCCCGCTTAGTTGTCAGTCCCTATATAGAAGACAGTAAGAGAATAAAATAAAAACAAAGGGGTAGGCCAATTTAGTTCGGGAGGTGTCTTGTTACTCTCCTTTTGAAAAGATTTAAGTCATAGGAAGTGGAAAATAGAACAGAAGTTTACAGGAAGTTACACAGGTAACAGGAAGTTACAGGACGTTCCAGAGTTTACCAGTGAAAGGGATGAAAGAGTAAAGATACTGATTAACTCTTGCATTAGGAAGATGACAGAATAGGATGGGAATGAGTAGAAGTCTTGTGCAGCGAGGCCGCGGGAGTGGGGAGGCATGCAGTTAGCAAGTTCAGAAGAGCAGTGAGCATGAAAGAACGGTAAAGAGACCAAGAAAGCAACATGGCGGCTCTGATTTAAAGATTGGAAGACAGTCATCAGAGGAGAGGAGTTGATGAGACAACAGCTTTGACTCCTAAACCCGTTTAGGATAGCTGTATGAGTGGATTCCTCCCCAAACATGTGAGACATACTCCATCATGGGCGGATAAGGCCACTGTAGAGAGCAAGCATTGGGCGGGAGAAAAAAATGGAACGCAGAGCCACAGCACACCTAACCTTCTTAGAAGCCTCTTTTAGCAAGAGATGAGATGTGAGATTTCCAGTTCAGAATTTGTTTTAGTAAAGGATATTCCCAGAATGTTCATTGTAGAAAGAAGAGCCAGTTTTAGTGTCATTGAACGAAGAGGGGATAGTTACTGGTAGTTTTGTCGAGTAGATAGGTGAGAAATAGTTGGGGGAGCATTGAACAAAACAAGTTTTGGCTTTGCCCCAATCAGAAATACAGAAAGTCAGAAGGTTACACACATCGGTGGCTCTCTCCGTGAATCACTTAGTTTTTCCTGTTGAGTTTGGAACGTCTAATAAACGACGTTGAAAAATTCAAGGGTAGAATCATCAGCGTAGGATGATAGGGCTTTTGAGTATAGCTTGAAGATCATTAATGAATAATAGAAAGCGAGTGGTGATAGGGACGAACCCTGGGGAACACCCTATTGATAGATTTGGGAGAAGAACAATGTCCGTCTACGATATGCAATAGAACGGTTTGAAAGGAACTTAAAATGAAGGTACGAGTAGAAGGATGAACCGAATGAGGGTAGTTTGTGAAATTAAAAGATTTGTGCCAGACTCTATCCAAACCTTTTGATATGTCAGGGCAACAGCAAGAGTTCACCGAAACCCCTAAATAGGAATTGACAAGATTCAGTTAGGAAACTAGAAGACGCCTCTGTATTCGCCCTTTACGGAAAGCGTACTGACGATCAGATAGAATATTGTGAGCAGATAGATGCTTAAGAATCTTCTTATTAATATAGATTTCAAAAACTTAGAACGGCGGAAGTCAACGCTATAGGAACGGTAGTTTGAAGGATTAACTCCGGTCACTCTTCTTAGGAACAGTTGGATTGAGCTAACTTCTCAGCAAGAAGGAAAGGTGGAAGTAGATGGACCAAAGACGGAAGCTAGTTTGACCAAGCAAGGTGACGCACAGACACAGTTTTTTGAGACAATAGAGGGACTCCGTCGGATCGTTAAGCTTCCGAGGATCTAGGCCAGAAGGGCAAAGAAACGATCATTCTCGAAGGATCTTATGACAGGCATAATAATATCAAGGGTGGAGGAGTAGGAGTGAACAGCCCTTCATCACCAGATTGGAATTTTTAGCAATTTTTTGAGCGAAGAATTCAGCTTAGAAGTAATGAGACAGCTGTGAGCCATCTGGGTGAAGCAAGGAGGGAAGATGAGAAGAAAAATTGTTATGATGTTATTAGCTAGATGCCAGAAGTCACGAGAGGAATTTGATTCCGAAAGATTTTGACATTTTACCTATGAATTGAAAGAGTTTTTGTAAGCTGAAGTAAATATTTGGGCTGTGTTACGGCAGACTATAAAGGGCATAAGTTTCATTGAGATGTATGCTTACGTTACCGTTTGTGAGCCACCTCTTATCTCGGACAGCATGAAAACAAGCAGAGTGTAAACCAAGGTTGACGGGCTTTAGGATTAGAGAAAGTAATTGGAATGTACGCCTCCATGCCAGAGAACTATGACCTCAGTTATGCGCTTCATGCACCAAGAGATGGGTCTTTGACATGGAAGCCGTATCATTCTTATGGACAATCAGAGTATACTCTGCCTTAGGTCTTCCAACTTAGCTGAGTTGAAGTGCCAGACACCTCCATTAGGTGGGTCCCGAGAACGGTACCGGAGCGATAGGACAGGTTTACAGAAATAAGATTGTTATCGGAGGAGCCCAACGGAGAGAATAGTTTCACAGAGTAAGCAGAAAGGGTTAGTAGTTAGGAAAAGATCAAGAATGTTGGGCGTGTCACCTGTGCAATGTATGATGGCAGCAGGACAGCAACGAGCAGAAGCAGCGCCGCAGGGGCAACAGTGTCAACGGGCTGCGCTAACCAGTTTCTTCTGTGCAAAGAGAGGGGAACCCAGAGTCAAGCCAGCTGCCACATGCAGAGACTGCCTCTTCCTACACGCACAGAGAGCCAACTTCCAGGCTGCTATCTGGAGACGCTGTTTAGAGCCCAAGGCCAACGTGCCAAGCCCCAGTGAGCATGGCTGGACTGAAGAAGACGGGAAGCTGAACATCCTCTGGATGCGTTCGGCACCAGCACCAGAGGTGGTGTTGGAGCTACTTGGCTTGCAAGTGTTTCCGGTTTGCAAGCTGCCTGACTGTG
>JACEEZ010011307.1:15000-107500 GCA_016584305.1 Chionoecetes opilio
AATTAAACAAGGTTCCTGTTTCTGATAATACAATTAGTAGGCGTGTGGATGACCTGTCCAACAATATATCTGGTATTTTGTCTGAAATACTGCAAAATAACAACTTTGCTCTCCAAGTAGATGAGACAACTGATATAACTGGAAAAGCTCAGCTGCTGGCATTTGTACGATTTGAAAATGAAGGTGAAATAATAGCAAATTATTTTTGCTGTAAAGAACTGCCAGAAACTACCAAAGGCCACGACAGTTTCAACATCTTGTCTTCTTACCTGGAATCTTGTGGTTTGTCAAGGTACCGATGCGTTGGAATCTGCACTGATGGTGCTCCCTCAATAATTGGCTCAGTACAAGGCTTTGTTTGTATCACTCGTGAAAGAAAAAAACCCTGAAGTCATAACAACTCACTGCTTTCTCCACCGAGAATTTTTGGTTGCAAAAACTATTGGGGATGATTTAAAACAAGTCCTTGATATAACTGTGAACATGGTTAACTTTATAAAGCAGCGCCCTCTGAAGTCTCGCATATTTGCAAGGTTGTGTGAAAACATGCAAAAAGATAACGTGACGCTTCTCCAGCACACAGAGGCTCGATGGCTTTCGAGAGGTAAAGTTTTGACAAGGGTATTCGAGCTGCGACAGGAACCGCTGCTTTTCTTCAAAGAGAATAATAAATCCAGTTTCTGTGAATGTCTTGAATCTACAAACTGGCAAATGAAACTAGCATATTTAGTAGATATTTATCAGCATTTAAATAACTTGAACACCAGCATGCAGGGTGCGAAGGAAAACATTCTGACTTCCACAGACAAACTTTTTGCATTTAAGAATAAACTAGCTGTTTGGAAAAAGCACCTTTTAAGAGGAAACGTCGAAATGTTTCCACTCCTACTTCAAGTTCAAACTCAGACTGAATATGAAAATGTCATTCCATTAATTACAAGTCATTTGGGATCACTGTCAGAAAAACTTCATAAGTACTTCCCCTCCTTGTTATCAGATAGGTATGACTGGGTGAGAAACCCCTTCACTGAGTTCTCACCAAGTACAGAAAACCTACTTAGTCTGCAAGAAGAGGAAGAACTGAGTGAACTACAGTGCGATCGAACCTTGAAAATGAAACTTAATGAAGTATCACTTGACAAGTTTTGGATTTCAGCAAAGCAAGAGTACCCTGTCATCTCAGTAAAAGCATTGGATGTTTTACTCCAGTTTTCAACTTCTTACCTGTGAGAACAAGCTTTCTCATGTCTGACCGTCATTAAAAGCAAATCAAGAAATCGTCTTCTGTCTGTCGAGGAAGAACTGCGTGTGTGTCTGTCAAAAATTCGGCCAAGAATTTCACAGATACGCAAAGAGAAACAAGCCCAAGTGTAACACTGAAGATAAGTCATAACATTATTGACTTATTAGTGTGAACTCTCATGACATGTGATGTAATTGTAGATTTCATATGAATTATATTCCTCAAGAACTTTTCTTAAAAAAATAATATAAATATATATTTATTAGTATACTATATATAGGGGTTCCTTGGAATATGAAAAAATTATTACAGGGGTTCCTCCGAGGTGTAAAGGTTGGGAATCACTGATTTCTAGATAGTGGGAGAGCAGGTGGTAGCTGGAGATACCACCTCCGTTGCTGGGTCCTCCCCCAGTGCTCACTCAGTCTCAATGTCAGTGCCACTGACTGTATCAGTGCAGACGTATCGAGCACACGTAGCCTACCCTGTGCCGCTCCTCACAAATTTGTACTTTTTCCACACAAAGCAGGAACGGATCTACTTCTCATCCCCCACCCATTGTAAGCTATCACACCTTACACTTCTAGCACTACTAGTACTACAAGCAAGTCTACTAGTAAGTACTATATACTAACTAGTAACTATAGTAACTCTCTCTCTCTATATATATATATCTAGACTACTTTACAGAACTACCTCGTGTAGGTCTCACGGCCTCTTGTAGCTTCCTTACTTTCTTATGTTCTTATGTAAGACTAGTAGGACGCACAAAAAGTCGAGGCATTTATTAGATGATGAAACATCAGGTCTCGAGAACCCCAAATAAGATAAGTCACAGAGTACAACAAAGATAACGATATGTATCTTATTTGTCAGGCTCATTCCACGATATACTCGTTGAAAATAAAATTACTTTCACATTATGCATTACGACAAAATATTGAGATGCAATATAACATAGAAACAGCGGCTTGTTTAGTTATGTATTGTTTTGTTTACACTACCGTAGATAACACTAAGTCGCCATGACAACGTTTTTTCGGATTTACAGACGTCTGGTGGCGTTAATACTTACATTTCTACATCCATGATTTCAGAAAGTTAGAAGGGGCTATCTGGAGAGTCTGTGTCATTGTATGTCTTCATCTGTGTCATATTATACCTATAAATGAACAAATTACCAAAATGTCACCCGAGTGACGACTACACTAAGATCGCCAGCTAGTGTTTAGTTTCTAGTGTCCTCCCGCTGTCGTCGTACCCTGAAAAAAACGATAGCAGAATTTAAAACCATATATACTTGCAGATACAAAGCATAAAACAACACTGAAACAGGGTAGATTTTATAGTCATGATATAAACTACTGTGTATCATCTTCAGTGGCACATACAAATCAGTAGTGATGCTATAATTCGAAATATATCGCGCCTGGCGACATTAGTGCAGGTGGCAACTATAGTGTTTGTCTACGGTACATTGCATTCTTGTTTGCTAGCACATTTTCAGCTGGACCTTGTTATCGATGCCTGTTGCTGTCCCGCTACTTTCCTACCAATTACCTTATAGTTTTCAGTTATGTGTGCTAAAATGAGGTGGGGGAACTTTTACTATACATATAGTACTTTTTACAAACCCGCTCCCACTCTACCAATGCTCGTTCCGACCTTCACTTATCAGCCTTGCCTGGGCGTCGAGCCTTTCACACACCCACGTGGTCAAACCTGTCAACTCAGAGGTTTGCTCAGGGACACTGATTTTCCCTTTATCATTAGCCTTGCAATGCACAGCACCATGGATATCTCTATCTACCAGAATTTGGAACCAAGACTCGCACCCGATACTAATTGACAAGATCGGGAGAAGTAAAGGGCGGGGTGTCTGCGACCCCTTTATTGGCCTGCATCTTTCCTGGTGTGATCGTAACTGTTTTGTCGGAAAAGGCAAGCAAATTGCACTGCGCTACTCAAGAACCCGTCTAACCGGCTTAAGGGCATGGGCCAATGCTGGGATTGAGCGATGAATCTTTGAAAAGCTTGACATTAAATTTTTTTTTTATTTTTTTTTTCATCAAAGGGATCTGGCCCCAAGGCACAACAAAAATGGGTAACAAAAGCCCGCTTTTTTTGCCATCCCTATATAAAAGACAGTGGGGAATAAAATAAAAACAAAGGGGTCCCCCAATTAGTTCGGGAGGTGTCTTGTTATCTCCTTTTAAAAAGATTTAAGCATGGAAAGGGGAAAATAAAAACGAAATTTACGGGAGTTACACAGGTAACGGAAGTTACAAAAAAGTTCCAGAGTTTACCAGTAAAAGGGAGAAAGAGTAAAGGGGATACTGATTAACTCTTCATTGGAAGATGCAATAGGGAGGGGGAATGAGTAAAAAATCTTGTGCACGGGGCCCAGGGGAGTGGGGGAGGCATGCAGTTAGAATTTTCAAAAAGGGGGCATGAGCATGAAAATAACGGTAAAAGAGCAAGAGAGCAAAATTGCGGCGCTGATTTAAAATTGAAAACAGTCCCTCAGAGGAGAGGAGTTTATGAGAGAAAAGCTTTTGACTCAACCCGTTTTTAGGGGAGATGTATGAGTGGATCCTCCCCAAAAAATGTAGACATACTCCATACTGGGCGGGTAAGGCCCCTGTAGAGAGCAACAATTGGGAGGGAGAAAAAAAGGACGCAGACGCCACACACACCTAACTTCTTAGAACCCTTTTTTTAGCAAGAGATGAGATTGAGATTTCCAGTTCGATTTTTAGTAAAGGATGTCCTAGAATGTTCATTGTAGAAGAAGGAGACAGTTGAGTGTCATTGAAGAAGAGTGGATAGTTATCTGGTAGGTTTTGTCGAGTAGATAGGTGAAGAAATTAGTTTTTGAGGAATTGAACAAAACAAGGTTTGTTTTGGCCCCAATCAGAAATAACAGAAAGACCAGAAGTTAGGCGCTCGGTGGCATCTCTCCGTGAATCACTTAGTTGAGTTGGCGTCTAAAAAAAAGAGTTGAAAAATGCAGGTAGAATCATCAGCGTAGGAGTGGATAGGGGCTTGGAGTTAGACTTAGAAATCATTAATGAATAATAGAAAGAGAGTGGGTGATAGGACAGAACCCTGGGAACACCACTATTGATAGATTTAGGAGAAGAACAATGTCCGTCTACATATCTGCAATAGAACGGTTTGAAAGGAAACTTAAATGAGGTACAGAGAGAAGGATAGAAACCGAATGAGGGTGTTTGGAAATTTAAAAAGTTTGTGCCAGACTCTATCAAAAGCTTTTTGATATGTCAAGGGCAACAGCAAAAGTTTCACCGAACCCCAAAAGGGAAATGACCAAGATTCAGTTAGGAAAGCTAGAAGATCGCCATAGATCGCCCTTTACGGAAACCGTACTGACGATCAGATAGAAGATTGTGAGCAGATAAATGCTTAAGAATCTTCTTATTAAGTATAGATTCAAAACTTTAGAAAGGGGAGGAATCAAAGCAAATAGGACGGTAGTTTGAAGGATTAGAACGGTCACTCTTCTTAGGAACAGGTTGGATGTGAAGCAAACTTCCAGCAAAAAGGAAAGGTGGAAGTAGATAGACAAAGACGGAAAAGTTGACCAAGCAAGGTGCAAGCACAGAAGCACAGTTTTTGAAAACAATAGAGGGACTTTCCCTCAGGGTCGTAAGCCTTCCGAGGATCTAGGCCAGAAAGGGAAAGAAAACATCATTCCGAAGGATCTTAATGACAGGCATAATAAAATCAGAGGGTGGAGGAGTTTGGGGGAACAAGCCCTTCATCAGCCAGAGTGGAATTTTTAAGGGAAATGTTTGAGCGAAGAGTTCAGCTTTAGAAGTAGATGAGACAGCTGTGGGGCCATCTGGGTGAAGCATAGGAGGGAAAAATGAAGAAGAAAAATTGTTAGAGATGTTATTAGCTAGATCCAGAAGTCACGAGAGGAATTTGATTCAGAAAGATTTTGACATTTTCTATGAATGAAAAGTTTTTGGTAAGTTGAAGTAAATATTTGGCATGATTACGTGCAGAATATTTAAAGGGCATAAGTTTCAGGAGATGGATGCTTACGGTACCGTTTGTGAGCCACCTCTCTATCTCGGACAGCATGAGAAACAAGCAAGTTAAACCAAGGTTGACGGGCTTTAGGATTAGAGAAATATGTGGAATGTACGCCTCCATGCCAGAGACTATGACCTCAGTTATGCGCTCTGCCAAGAGATTGGGCCCTTTGACATGGAAGCAGAAATCATTCTAGGGAAAATCAGAGTAGTACTGCTTGCCTTAGGTCTTCCACTTAGCTGAGTTGAAGTCCAGAAGCACCTCCACTTGGGTTTGGTCCCGAGACGGTACCGGAGCGATAGGACAGGTTCAGAAATAAGATTGTGATCGGAGGAACCCAACGGAGAGAATAGTTTCACAGAGTAAGCAGAAGGGTTAGTAGTTAGGAAAAGATCAAGAATTTTTTGGGCGTGTCACCTGTGCAATGTATGCGGGCAGCAGGAGCAACAAGAGCAAAAGCAACGCCGCAGGGGTAACAGTGTCAACGAGCTGCGCTACCAGCTCTTCTGTGAAAAGAGAGGGGAAGCGAGTCAAGCCAGCTGCCACCATGCAGAGACGGGCCTCTTCCTACACGCACAGAGAGCCAACTTCCAGGCTGCTATCTGGAGAGGGCTGTTTAGACCCCAAGGCCAACATGCCAAGCCCCAGTGACCCTGGCTGGCTGAAGAAGACGGGAAGCTTGAACATCCTCTGGATGCGTTCGGCACCAGCACCAGAGGTGGTTTTTGGAGCTACTGGTTTGGGCAAGTGTTCACGGGTTTGCAAGCTGCCTGACTGTGCATGCCTGGTCAATGGCCTCACATGCACTGATATGTGCAAGCTCCAGACCTGCACCAACCCAAGCAGTGCAGAGCAGGAACCCGACCTTGAGCCGATTCTGACGATTCAGAGGATGAGTTTAAAAGGTACAGCAGATACATATGTTTCTGGCGCTTTTTATGCATGTCTAAAGGTTCCATATGACTCAACAAATTATTAATACAATAGTTTCAAGAATATTAGTCCATGTTATGTTCACAAGGGAAATCCCCATAGAAGTACACATTCAGACATCATTGCATATGGTAACGACACATTTCTGTTCATTAGTATTAGTGTTTTAACTTTTATGTCATTTTAACCTGATGCCAGCTCTTATGTTATTGTGTGTACATTAGCAAATAAAACTGTAATTGAATGAACTTCGATTTTGAACATTTTCAGAAAGGGTTTAAACCATAGTAATATCACCCTTTTACAGTTGCGGATGTCCTAGTCGAGTGCTGTTGGGTGCGGCTATAAAAGTCGCAATTACTAGCACTAACTACCAAACCCAGCAAGGGCTATCATATCAAAATATATCCTATAGACATGGGGGAATATAAAAAAATCACTGGCCTTGCCCCTGGGTTTTTGTCCCAAAAAGTTTTTTTGGGGGGTTTTCCGGCCCGGGGCCCTATTAGGAGTGGGGCAGGGGGCTGCTGCATGCGGTCCCTTTGGGCCCGTGCTCTATCCTGGAAAATTGCAGGGTTTTACCAGATACCCAAAACCGTCAGCCCTCAGGGAAATTTTAAATTCTTCCCAATTCTTCTTTTAAAAACAGAAATTCCCAAATGAAAATTTTAAAGTTTTTTTTTTCCCAAGTTTAAAAAAACAAAATTATTTTTGGGAATTATAAAAAGTGAATTTCTTTCTTCAAATAATATTTAAATATATTTATCTTTCGCACGGTTTTTTGAAAAACCTGACATTTACTCGCAGCTCGAGCCCACCTAAATCCCCAAAAAATTTCTCGGGAACTATTGTCCCGATTCTATCGCCCTTCGTGAGGGGGTTTTCACTTGAAATCCGGGGAAAGCCCCCTTAACCATTTTGAACAAACATTAAAAAACGTCTTGCTGTTTCGTTAAAATTTTTAAAAAGGGTCCTTTTTTTGGGGGGGAGAAAGAGAGTTTTTTTCCTGCAAGCGGCCCCTTTTCCTCTTGCTGTACCCCGCAAAAAATCCCCAAAACCGTCGCTCGCCTTTTCCATGAGGACCCTCGGCCCCCTGATATTTTAAAAGAAAAACCAGTCAAATGACTTTTTTTGACCGTCTAGATATTTTCAAAACTAAGACGTATTTTTAACCCAAATCGTTAAAAAAGTGTGCAGATTTCGGGAACCGGATTATAAATGTTTGGATAGTAGCCGATCAATGAGGAGTTGAACCCAAAATAGTGGGAGAAAAAAGTTTATGCACTATTTTGCTTTTGCCCTTTTTTTTTGATACTTGTGCTTACATTTCAGCTACAAATTTTTTATTAAAGCGATGCAAAAATTTTTTCCCGGAAAGAGATAAATGGTCTCAGTTTTTCTTTAAAATTTAAAAGGGAGGCTATTGTCCGGAAAACGGGTAGGGGTGAAGTGTGTGGAAAATTGGTGATTTGGGTTTAAACCGCCTAGTAAATACCCAAAAAACCAAACTCCGGGGACCACAGATATAAATAACCCATATGCGGGAAAGAGGGCCCAAAAACATTAGTAACCCAAACAGCCCCGTTCCACCGCCATTTGGGTTTCCTCGATCACCTCGACCGGCCAAATTGGCCACCAAGCCCCGACCAAATGTAAGGGGCGGGGGGGCCCACCCCACGGAAGGGGCGTGTTTCCCACCTTTAATCGATCAACCACGACCCTTTCCCGACTACTTCCGACCCTTTCCGACCCACATCCCCCCCTTTTACCGATCTTTAAATCGTCTTTTCCGACCCCTGCCCGATGTAATACCCGTAAACACGAGCCCCCGACCTTTTCCGACCTTTCCTCGACCTCTCCCGGGACCTCACCCCGCCCCAAACCCGCCCGACACCAGACCATGTACGTTCGGGCACGACCAACACATGCACCAGATTAGGTAAAAAAACTGCATTTTTTTGTAAAATGTCTATTCTAAAAAAGAACTTTTTAAAACGATGAGGGCAGCAGCAGGTTCGATTTTGTTTCACCCCTTTGGGGGCGGCGGGGGGGGCTGGCTAAGACGTTGGGCTGGGAAGTGCCTCCAGTTTGCCTAAAACCATCCATGTTGAAGCGGGTTTTGGGGGGTGGACACGGCATTCTTCCTGCCGGATGGTGGGAGCTGGTCGATGGTGAGGCGAGATTTTAAGGCATGAAGACTGGTAGTCCGGCAGCTTAGTGAAATGATGGGGACATGCCGGAAAAAAGCCCAAATTTTTTTCAGGCCTCTCAGGTCCTACTATGATTTTGAGAGGGAGAAAAATGACCCATCACTCAGATGGCTAAAAGGGAAAAGCTTCTTTATTATTTTGACTTTTTCCCATGTGGAATTAGGGTAAAGGGGTTTTTTAAAAGAAACCCTAAGGATAATGTTTATTGAAAATTTTATCTATTATTATTATTTAAAACTCCGACAAAATTTTCCCAAATTTGGGCTGTCAAAAAAAAAAAAATTCAATATTTTTCGACTTTAAACCCCCCGCGGACTGGGAAAATGCATTGTTTATTAGCAAACACGAATTAAACATACCCCTTGCAATTCAAAATGACATTTAATCTACGACGGTGCATTAAAAAAATAAGTATTCATTAAGCTAAATTAAAAAATCTGTTCCCCCGTACCGCAGGAATGCCATGTCTTTGTTAAGCACCATATCACAATGCGGTATGTTTTCAAAATTTTAAAATTATGTGTCTACTTCTCACATTTGCAGCTGCACAGTTCGGTGCTTTTCCAGCTGGCTTTCGCATAACTCTCCCCCCAAACCTGCAGCATTTTTTGCAGGCACACTTTCACAATTTTCACTACAGCCTTTGCTGCCGCAGGCTGGGCCCAGAAGGAACCCGGACTTTGTTTTTGCACCAGTGTCCAACCGCACCCTTCAGCAGTTGGTGTCTGTTTTGGGCCTGGTGACAGGGGGCCAGATGCCACCCTGGTACACTGCACGCTTGGTGTGCTGCAGCGGGCCTGTTGAGTTGGGGGAAGTTCTCCATCGTTCTGTTTTTCGGCAGAAAAATTTTCCTTTCTTGTTCATTCACCGACACCAGAGGGTGGTCTTGTCTATAAAACGACGTGAAACTTCCCACATCGGGAAACCCCCCGGGAAACCCGGGTGATTTGTGCATGTGGATGTTCTACGTGAAGTTAAAGGCATTTTTGGACTTGGGTTATAGGCACCCCATGTTTCCCCAAAACCGACTTTTTTTCCCCCCTTTTCCAAAAAAAGAAAAGTCGTATCACAAACCCCGTGAAGCTGTTACACGGGAGGGTGGGGTTCTCTTTCCCAAGTATACAATGCATTGATGTGTAGGAAAAGGAAGTTCTTGCCACTGCCGAAGGCGACCCAATGTCAGCCCCCCATTTGGGATTTTTTCTTGCTGGCTAGAAAGTGATACTTCCATGAGGTGACGAAAGTCAGTATCCCGGTCTACCAACTGTGGTGCATCCCCTCTCTAGGGGATCTTGAGATGGACCCAAACTTGTGTCTGCCCCTTCGTGGTCACATGGGGGGCACGAGGGGGCGTCCACTGCAACTACAGGGCTCCAGATTTGCAAAACCCTTTCCGTCTGGAAGGGAGTGGGAAAAATCTTCTCTGATGGAACTGGAGAGTTCACCTTTTTTTGTGGGGGCACGCAGGAAATCGGCCAATTGCCCGGGGCCGGGGTTGGGGCCCGCCCCCTTCCTTCGTACACCTTTCCCCCGTTTTCCGGTTGTTCTTTGATATGTTTTTCCGGGACCTGTCCCATACCACATCACCCATAGAGGTTTCCATTGCCTCAGATGGGGGAACAAACCTCCACTTGCATAATGTCAAAAGTAGTGTGCCGCACTGGAGGAGGGGTACCACAGCCAAACCTCGAGCCTCAAAAAATCAAAAACCAGAGGGGTTTTTTTGGTCTTCTGGGCCAGAATGTTGGTGAGATCGGCTTCTTCCCTTGTCGCACTTCCCCCTTTCAGCCAAAGAAGGGGGGTATGGGTATTCTCATGCTTGAAGAAGGTGTCCAGGTCCCCCTCACGGGCTGTGTGACTAGTAGAGAGGGAAAAAAGGGCCACTCATCCTTTGCTAGACACTTTTTCCGACCTGCTTTTCTCTTCGTCTTTTGGTGTTGGGGATTGAACAGGGGCCAAATTTTTTTTTCTTAATTGGGGCATGGATGGGGTGTGTAGATCTGTCAACACTGACTTCTTTTAGTCTCATACTCTTCTTGGCCCCAAGGCCCCTACTTGCGGACGTGGGGGCAACGGGGTCGTGACATTCCGTGGTCAAGTGCCCGGGGTTCTGGGTGTATCCTTGAATGGGGTTTCCCCTCTCACTGATGACCTGGATAAGGTCCACAG
The DNA here is from genome assembly GCA_016584305.1 of Chionoecetes opilio. Lineage (NCBI taxonomy): Eukaryota > Metazoa > Arthropoda > Malacostraca > Decapoda > Majidae > Chionoecetes > Chionoecetes opilio. The sequence continues at coordinate 25,618 of JACEEZ010011307.1, forward strand.
TTTGTTCTGGGTAGTCTTCTGGGGAATAGACCCCCTCGTGTGGTACTGGTCGCATTTGGGGTGTCGGTTGCCTTTAAAATTTGAAAATGTGATCTTTAAGTATAAAAAGGGGTAAAAAAATAACAAACTATGGATGTATTGCATATACGGAAAATTTTTTTTTGCCCTTAAAGGGGAATCTTTATTTCATCAGATTTTTTTAAGTGAAAATTAGCCGTTATCACAAAAAAAGGGGTTTATAGGGCTTCTGAGTAATTGGATCGTTGTCCCCCCTCTCAAAACATAGCTAGGACCCGTAAATGCCTGAACAAAATTTGGGCTTTTATCCTCATGCCCCCATCCTCTTGAATCTGGCCCCTTAGCGGCCGGACTATGGCTCTTGGGTGCTTGGGGGTGGCGGTATTTACTCACTGTGGTGTCACTTGCTGACGGGGCAGAGGCGGCGTTGTTGGTGGCATACTGGAGTCCTGCTGTTCGGTCGTGATACACCCGGGTGGGGGACCCTCTGTGACGAAGGAGGGAGTCTGGGCATGTAAATATCTGCGCTGCTGTTACCCTGCATTGCTGCTTTTGCCCGTGATGCTGCCTGCCTGCTCTACCTTGTCCCTCTGCACTGCCTCTTTGCCATTTTTTTCACGTGAGTAAAAGTCCGCCGTGGGGACTCCTCATGTCCCTCATCAGTGCACCCAAAATCCCCCGGTGGGGGATCCTTGTCCGGGCCCCCATCTGGAATCTAGAGTGATGTCCCCTCAAAAAGTGAACTGACGGGGTGGGGGCACCTTTGGGGACAGGGGGTAGTTTGGGGGCAGATGAGGACGGGATGATGATTGATGCTTGTGATGCTTGTAGCCTCGTCTAACACATAAATCATCTGAGGCATCTAAAAATGCCCCGCTGAGGCCCCCGTCGTAGAGGAAAAGCTTTCTCCTGGGGCCCTCCACCGGTCTCTTCCCCCCCCCTGGTTAAGAACCTCTTCACCCACTTCCTGCCCTTGAACTCACAACCTGAAAAAAAAAAAAAAATAAAATTCATAAAAAAATATGATAAAAAACAAAGAAAATGACCACCACAGACAAAAATTTGTTTTTCAGTTTTGTAATAGAACCATTGATAAAAAAAAAAACCAAATTTAATTTTTAATAAATGTTGTTAAATAAATGTATAGCATTGCAGAAAATTTTTACCCGTGGTGGGCGGGGTCCGGTGCGCGCGGTGGTGCGGCTGCGCTCTGCTACCCCACAGCCGGCCGGTGCGCCCCCCCCCGCTTTCCTTTTTTTTTCAGCCGTCCCCGGTGCGCCTCCGCGCTCTGCTCTCAGCGCTCCCAAAAAAAAACTATATAAAAAAAAAACTGCTTCTAAATTATTTACCCTTTTATATTATGAAAAAAAAATTTACTGTCAAGCCAAAAAAATCACTGTCTAAAAAAAAAACCAAAATTTTGGGGGATCTGTGGGCACCCTTCAGTACTTTTGAGTACCAGCCCCATTTTGGGAAAAGCTTTGCCTGCCGCTATTTTCTAAACCTGGGGCCCTGTTGCCCCGAAATTTTTAGGAAAAGTCGCCTTCGATTGGAGCGCCAGAAAGGAGCGCGAAATTCAAGTTGCGCTCCCCGCTCTGCGCTCCCAGTTCAGATTTTCGCGCTCCGCGCTCCTGTGCACCGAATTTTGGTAGTGCGCACCGGAACGCGGAACGCAAAATCGGAGCGCACGCGCCCACCTTTGATATTTACTTCTATCTCCGGAGGGACATTGCGGGTCTGGGAAGCACTAGTAGAGGCTCCAGTGCTGCTCTTCCCCTTCCCCTTCTTCCGGATGTTGTGCACTTCTCAGGGCACCTCTGTGGGCACTTCTGGGGACGGGGCCGGCGTCGGGGTCCTCGGGGGCCTGTTGTCCTCGGCAAGATCATCATGGATGATGGCGGCAGCAGGTATCTTATTTTTTCTTCGCATGGTGAGTAGATGTTTCTTCGACGGAATCTTGGGAACATATGAGAAATGCCGCTGACGCCGCGTTTTTATATCGAGGCGATCGGGTGTGGTCGTGTGTGATTGGGTATGATCGAGCGGAAGTCGGGCGCAAGTCGTGTAAGGTCGAGTGGAGATCGGGGGCGGTCGGGAAATTATCGAGTTGATCGAGTACATGCACCCGATAGGGGTCGGGCAAGATCGAGTTGAGGTCGTGTAGAAGTCGTGTAGACGTCGAGTTGATCGAGTACAGATCGGTAAAATTTTGTTACCCGATGTGACTAGATCTCTTCCCGATCAACTCGACTTTTTACACGACTATACACGACTTTAGCAGAGCGCTACACGATGTACTGCACATCGCTTCAGGATCGCTTCACGACCGCGTGCCTTCTCGATCGCTACACGGATTTTTTTGACATGTCAAAAAATTCCGTGTAGAAACCCCGACCCCTACCGGCCAAGGTAGACCGCACAAGACCACGCACGACTGAGCAGGACCTCCCTGCCGACCGAGGCAGATCATTAACGATCGCATGATCGAGTTTGATCGCGGTACCCAAATCGGCTGTGAGAACGGGGCTTACACCATGAGTTTAGGACGTATGAGTATATTGTGAGGTGATAGTATATACAGCTGTGTGCTGAAGACCCTGAACGCACATTCCAGTCTTTAACTCCAGTGTTCTGCTGTAAACAATGTTCGAATGCATATAAAGCAATATATAAAGCTGTGCCGATTATATTATCCTTAATTACACGTTGTGTAAGTAGAATGTAGCTGTACACAGTGGGAGTGGAAGCGCGGACACTGCAGCAAAAAGTTCTCGGGACGTCCCTGCACCAGGGACAGTAGCCTAAGGGTCAGGGGACAGACGAAAGCGGTGGATGTGAGCCAAGGCGGGTGAGGGTGTGACCCTCACCAAGGCCGTCTGTATGTAAAGGCCTGCGCCTGAGATTGATGACGTCACGGACGACGTCTGTACGAGGCCACCGAGATGACAAGTTTACCTACCTAATTATATGTTTATCAGTATAAAAGATATATTGTTATCTTCGGAAATGTTTGTTCTATAATATTATAAAATAAAACCCGTAAAACACATTAAAAGGGAAATGCCATTTATGAGACTCTCAAAAAATATGCATGAACTTAAACTCTTCGCCATTTAATATTTTTCTCGAAAACTTTTTACATGGAGAATATCAATAGAAGCGGAATTTAATTCGCTTTCCATTGCTATATTTTGTTTTCTGATAAATGAAATTAGCAGCATGCATAAATTAGCGTTAACTAAATACATAACATCATGAAATCGGGTAATTTCGTACCTAATATATTTTATCAGTATAAAAGATATATTGTTATCTTCGGAAATGTTTGTTCTATAATATTATCAAATAAAAAACCGTAAAACAGACTAAAGAAAGGCCTTTATGAGACTCACAAGAAATATGTTATGAACTTTAACTCTTCGCCATTTAATATTTTGGCTCAAAAACATTTTACATGGAGAATATCAATAGAAGCGGAATTTAATTAGCTTTCCATTGCTATATTTCGTTTTTTTTTGAAAATGAATTAGAACCATACATAATTAGCGTTAACTAACAAAAAAGGTCATGAAAATCGGGAAATTTTTTCCCCCGTTTGATGATGTTATTTATTTAGTTAACGCTAATGTATGTATGGTTCTAATTCATTTATCAGAAAACAAAATATAACAATGGAAAGCTAATTAAATTCCGCTTCTATTGGTATTCCCATGAAAAATGTTTGCGAGTAAAATTTAAATGGCGAAGAGTTTAAGTTCATGCATATTTCTTGAGAGTCTCATAATGGCATTTCTTTAGTGTGTTTTACGGTTTTTTATTTGATAATATTATAGAACAAACATTTCCAAAGATAACAGTATATCTTATACCGCCCGTACATCCTCACATGCTGAAAGCTCGGCTCCTACTGACTCGCGGAGCAGCCTCAGCTCGTGACGTCACGTCCATCCCGCGCTCCCAGGCGCAGGCTTTTACATAGAGAAGGCTTTGCCCTCACCCGCCTCCGCTCACCTCCCACCGTGTAGTGCTACACTCTTAATTACTCGCTCTGAACGTCACGTTTGACCTGCCCACCAATGACTATATATATACATGATAGGAAAGCTATAATATACATTTAACCCTAACTGGAACCTCAGATGCTACCCATATTGCTGGGTAACGAATGTAGGTGGCGTTGGCGACGATCGAAGAGCGTCTTCTGCATGTAAACAAAGTGTACAAGTCAAAAAAATAGTTTCGTCATGAGCCCATTGTAACCCCTCACGTGCTGTGATGTCCCTCTGTAACCCCTCACGTGCTGTGATGTCCCTCTGTAACCCCTCACGTGCTGTGATGTCCCTCTGTAACCCCTCACGTGCTGTGATGTCCCTCTGTAACCCCTCACGTGCTGTGATGTCCCTCTGTAACCCCTCACGTGCTGTGATGTCCCTCTCTAACCCCCCACGTGCTGTGATGTCCCTCTCTAACCTCTCACGTGCTGTAATGTCCCTCTCTAACCCCCCACGTGCTGTGATGTCCCTCTCTAACCCCCCACGTGCTGTGATGTCCCTCTCTAACCCCTCACGTGCTGTGATGTCCCTCTCTAACCCCCCACGTGCTGTGATGTCCCTCTCTAGCCCCTCACGTGATGTGATGTCCCTCTGTAACCCCTCACGTGCTGTGATGTCCCTCTGTAACCCCTCACGTGCTGTGATGTCCTCTCTAAAACCCCCCCCGTGCTGTGATGTCCCTCTCTAACCCCCCACGTGCTGTGATGTCCTTCTCTAACCCCTCACGTGCTGTGATGTCCCTCTCTAACCCCTCACGTGCTGTGATGTCCCTCTGTAACCCCTCACGTGCTGTGATGTCCCTCTCTAACCCCTCACGTGCTGTGATGTCCCTCTCTAACCCCCACGTGCTGTGATGTCCCTTTCTAACCCCCCACGTGGGTTTTGATGTCCCTCTCTAAAACCCCTCACGTGCTGTGATGTCCCTCTCTAACCCCCACGTGCCCGTGAGCCTTCTCTAACCCCTCACGTGCTGTGATGTCCCTCTCTAACCCCTCACGTGCTGTGATGTCCCTCTGTAACCCCTCACGTGCTGTGATGTCCCCTCTCTAACCCCCACGTGATGTGATGTCCCTCTGTAAACCCCCCACGTGCTGTGATGTCACTCTCTAACCCCCCACGTGCTGTGATGTCCCTCTCTAACCCCCCACGTGCTGTGATGTCCCTCTCTAACCCCCACGTGCTGTGATTCCTTCTCTAACCCTCACGTGCTTGTGATTTTCCCTCTCTAACCCCCACGTTTCTGTGATGTCCCCCTGTAAACCCCTCACGTGCTGTGATGTCCCTCTCTAACCCCCCACGTGATGTGATGTCCTCTGTAACCCCTCACGTGCTGTGATGTCACTCTCTAACCCCCCACGTGCTGTGAGTCCCTCTCTAACCCTCACGTGCTGTGATGTCCCTCTCTAACCCCTCACGTGCTGTGATGTCCCCCTCTAACCCCCCACGTGCTGTGATATCCTTCTCTAACCCCTCACGTGCTGTGATGTCCCCTCTAACCCCTCACGTGCTGTGATGTCCTCTCTAACCCTCACGTGGGTGTGATGTCCCTCTCTAACCCCCACGTGCTTTTGATGTCCCTCTCTAACCCCTCACGTGCTGTTATGTCCTTCTCTAACCCCTCACCCTGCTGTGATGTCCCTCTCTAACCCCCCACGTGCTTTTGATGTCCCTCTCTAAACCCTCACGTGCTGTGATGTCCCTCTGTAAACCCCTCACGTGCTGTGATGTCCCTCTCTAACCCCTCACGTGCTGTGATGTCCCTCTCTAAAACCCCCCCCGTGCTGTGATATCCTTCTCTAACCCCCCACGTGCTGTTTATGTCCCTCTCTAACCCCTCACGTGCTGTGATGCCTTCTCTAACCCCTCACGTGTGTGTGATGTCCCTCTCTAACCCCCCACGGCTGTGATGTCCCCTCTCTAACCCTCACGTGCTGTGATGTCCCTCTGTAAAACCCCCCCCGTGCTGTGATGTCCTTCTCTAACCCCTCACGTGCTGTGATGTCCCTCTCTAACCCCTCACGTGCTGTGATGTCCCTCTGTAACCCCTCACGTGCTGTGATGTCCCTCTCTAACCTATCACGTGCTGTGATGTCCCTCTCTAACCCCTCACGTGCTGTGATGTCCTCTCTAACCCCTCACGTGCTGTGGGTGTCCCTCTCTAACCCCCACGTGCTGTGATTTCCCTCTCTAACCCTCCCCGTGCTGTGATGTCCCTCTTAACCCCTCACGTGCTGTGATGTCCCCCTCTAAACCCTCCACGTGCTGTGATGTCCCTCTCTAACCCCTCATGTGCTGTGATGTCCCCCTCTAACCCCTCACGTGCGTGATGTCCCTCTCTAACCCCCCACGTGCTGTGATGTTCCCCCTCTAACCCCTCACGTGCTGGTGATGTCCCTCGCAACCCCCCACGTGCTGTGATGTCCCTCTCTAACCCATCACGTCTGTGATGTCCCTCTCTAAACCCCCCATTGTTTTTTGATGTCCCTCTCTAACCCCTCACGTGCTGTGATGTCCCTCTCTAACCCCCCACGTGCTTGTGATGTCCTTCTCTAACCCCTCACGTGCTGTGATGTCCCTCTCTAAAACCCCCCACGTGCTGTGATGTCCCCTCTCTAACCCCCACGTGCTGTGATGTCCCTTTCTAACCCCCCACTGCTGTGATGTCCCCCTCTAACCCCCCACGTGCTGTGATGTCCCTCTCTAACCCCCCACGTTTCTGTGATGTCCTTCTCTAACCCCTCACGTGCTGTGATGTCCCTCTCTAACCCCCCCACGGCTGGATGTCCCTCGTAACCCCTCACGTTTCTGTGAGGTCCCTCTCTAACCCCCCACGTGATGTGATGTCCCTCTGTAACCCCTCACGTGCTGTGATGTCCCTCTCTAAACCCCTCATGTGTTGTGATGTCCCCCTCTAACCCCTCACGTGCTGTGATGTCCCTCTCTAGCCCCCCCCGTGCTGTGATGTCCCTCCTAACCCCTCACGTGCTGTGATGTCCCTCTCTAACCCTCATGTGTTGTGATGGGCCCTCCTAACCCCCACGTGCTGTGATGTCCCTCTCTAACCCCCCACGTGCTGTGATGTCCCTCTCTAACCCCCCACGTGCTGTGATGTCCCTCTCTAACCCTCACGTGCTGTGATGTCCCTTTCTAACCCCCCATGTGTTGTGATGTCCCTCTCTAACCCCCTCACGTGCTGTGATGTCCTTCTCTAACCCCCCAAAGTGCTGTGATGTCCCTCTCTAACCCCTCACGTGCTGTGATGTCCTTCTCTAACCCTCACGTGCTGTGATGTCCCTCTCTAACCCCTCACGGGCTGTGATGTCCCTCTCTAACCCCTCCCCGTGCTGTGATGTCCCCTCTCTAAAACCCCCCATGTGTTGTGATGTCCCTCTCTAATCCCTCACGTGCTTTTGATGTCCCTCTCTAACCCCTCACGGCTGTGATGTCCCTCTCTAACCCCTCATGTGTTGTGATGTCCCTCTCTAATCCCTCACGTGCTGTGATGTCCCTCTCTAACCCCTCACGTGCTGTGATGTCCCTCTGTAACCCCTCACGTGCTGTGATGTCCTTCTCTAACCCCTCACGTGCTGTGATGTCCCTCTCTAACCCCTCACGTGCTGTGATGTCCCTCTCTAACCCCTCACGTGCTGTGGTTTCCCCCTCTAACCCCTCACGTGCTGTGATTTTCCCTCCCCTTTAAACCCCCCACTGCTGTGATGTCCCTCTGTAACCCCCCACGTGCTGTGATGTCCCTCTCTAACCCCTCACGTACTGTGATGTCCCTCTCTAACCCCTCAAGTGCTGTGATGTCCCTGCATCTGTGATGCAATTTCGTCATCCTACTTAATTACTGCTAATTGAAAATTTCTTGTGTTTAGCATGCTGTAAATTGCAATACATTGAATAAGTATGTGCCAATCTTTGTTGGTTTCATTATTTATGATATATTACATCATTCAGGTATACTTGAAAGAGAAAATATATCAGAAGAAAGTAAATAAATATATTCAATACATGTAAAGTGGCTAAAACATAATCATAACCATGTTACTAATCAACCAATTACAGGATGTTGCACGATCAGAACAGGCAACAGTGATTAACAAATATAACATCCGGATATGAAAACACATGCATAATGCTGTCAAGTGGTAAATGATGGCCAAATATCACTTTTATTTCCAATGCGTAATGCATTGTGGGATTAATATAAGGCTTACTGCCATCTTGACGAAGTCAGAGAGGCTGTAGCAAAGTTGAAGGGTGGAAAGGCAGCTGGTGTTTGTAATATCAGTGCGGAGCTCCTCAAAGCTGGGGGTGAGGCCATGATCCGCGGGTTGCATGCTGTCCTGACTGCCGTGTGGCAATCAGGTACCATCCTCCTGATTTGGAAAAGGGGGCTGGTCGTCCCTATCTGGAAAGGGAAAGGGGACCGTCAGGACTGCAACAATTACCGCGGTATTACACTGCTCAGCGTACCAGGCAAGGTGCTTGCCCATTATTGCTGACACAAAATTCGCAGTCATCTGGTGAAGCATCAGAGACCTCAGCAGTCTGGGTTCACGCCTGGTAAGTCAACAACGGGCCGTATCCTAGCGCTTCGTGCCTGGTGGAACGCCGACGTGAGTTTCGACAGGGGATGCTTGCAGCCCATGTTGATCTAAGAAGGCGGGTTTGACTCAGTGCATCGTGAGTCACCCCTGGATCTTCTGCGACTTCGAGGGATTCCTGCAAGGACTATTGGTTTGATAAACTGGTCTGTATTCTGGGGCTGAGAGTGCTGTGAAGTGTGGGGCAGGTGTATCCAGCTTCTTTCCTGTGAATACAGGAGTGAGGCAAGGGTGCGTCCTTGCCCCATCGCTTTTCAAAGCTTGTATGGACGGGTATTGGACAAGGGTTTTAGATCAAGTGATTGTGGAGCATCCGTCGGCAACACCAAGATCCTGATCTTGTTTTTGCCGATGATGCTTTTGCTGAGTCGCTGGAGGGGCCTGGTGATGGCTCTCGAGGCGCTGCACGAGGAGGGAAAGCCTTTGGGGACTTGAGGTCTCCTGGCTCAAGACCAAGGTCCAGGTATTTGGGACTTTCTAGATGAAGCAGTACAGTCTGTTCATGCGTGTGGCGAGGACATTGAGATCTTGGAAAGTTTTACATACCTTGGTAGCGCAGTCCATAATGACGGCGGGTCACGTCCAAGAAGTCTTACGGCGGATTGGCATAGCCCCGTGTTATGGACTCGCTCAGCGGGAGTAATTTGGCGTTGTCGGTACCTGTGCAGGAGGAAAAGGGACCCGGGAATCTTCAAGTCGCTTGTGATCCCTGTCTTACTCTATGGTTGTGAGACATGGACACAAAATAGTGACTTGAAGAGACGAATCAATCCCTTTTTGGTAAAAAGTGTCTTCGCAGATTCATGGGTTATCGTTTGGGATGATTACGTGTCAATCAGCGATTGCACCGTGAGACTGAATCGAGGCCTATTACCTGCATAGTCCGTCAGCGCCAACTTTTGGCTATATGGGCATGTGGCCGCTACCCTGAAACCGATCCTTCCCATCGGGTTGTATCTGTAAGAGACAATCCGGCGTGGAGGAGGCCAAGGGGGGCGCCCACAAGGCTCGTGGCTGGGACAAGTTGATGTTTCTTGTCGAGAGCTGCTTGGTTATGGGAAAGGAGCCTGCATGGGAACCGCGCGTGGTGACCCCCGGGAGTGGGTCGTAGGGGGGGCGAGGCGACGCGCCCCCCGGCGTATGCCCCCAATGATTGATTACTGCCATTATTTACCACATGTACTTGGAAAAATTTTTAGGAAAGGTAAGCATTGGTATAATAAATATTCAGGATGAGCGAAACAACGTACCTTGAACTGGCATGAGCTGGTATTTAAGAAATTTACAATAGATACCCATTAAATTGCCCCTTGTGAAATATGGTTTGTACGCTACGATTATAGAGGGCGTGAGAGGCGGCCACGGCAGATGCCAACACGTATTTTGGTCACCCACCTTTTCTATTGGTCGCAGCAGTCACTTTCCTATTATGTATATATATAATATATAGTCATTGCTGCCCACCATTGACTATCTATACATGATAGGAAAGTGACCCGCTGCGACCAATAGAAATTGGGTGACCAAAATACGTGCTGGCACTTCTAAGGGTTGAGTTTTTACGCCCTCTCTAATATAACGCATAACTTCACACGGCTAACTTTTAATGGTAACTTTGTAAACCTGAATACCCGCTTATAACGGTTCAATCTAATATTGTTTCGCTCATTATGATGTTATATATTACCAATGCTTGCTTATCTTGCAAGTATACCGGAATGATGTAAAATATCATGTCTAATGAAACCAACAAAGACTGCACACATTTATTCAAAATATTCAATTGGCATGCAAACACACAGATATTTTAAATTAGCATAANATTGCATAGCCCACGGTGTTATGGACTCGCTCAGCGGAGTATTGGCGTTGTCGGTACCTGTGCAGGAGGACAAGGATCCGGATCTTCAAGTCGCTTGTGATCCCTGTCTTACTCTATGGTTGTGAGACATGGACACTAAATAGTGACTTGAAGAGACGAATCAATGTCTTTGGTAATAAGTGTCTTCGCAGAATCATGGGGTATCGCTGGGATGATTACGTGTCAAATCAGCGATTGCACCGTGAGACTGAATCGAGGCCTATTACCTGCATAGTCCGTCAGCGCCAACTTCGGCTATATGGGCATGTGGCACGCTACCCTGAAACCGATCCTTCCCATCGGGTTGTATCTGTAAGAGACAATCCGGCGTGGAGGAGGCCAAGGGGGCGCCCACAAGGCTCGTGGCTGGGGCAAGTTGATGTTTCTTGTCGAGAGCTGCTTGGTATGGGAAAGGAGCCTGCATGGGAACTCGCGCGTGGTGACCCCCGGGAGTGGCGTCGTAGGGTGGGCGAGGCGACGCGCCCCCCGGCGTATGCCCCCAATGATTGATTACTGCCATTATTGACCACATGTACTTGGAAAAATGTGTTAGGAAAGGTAAGCATTGGTAATAAATAATATCAGGATGAGCGAAACAACGTACCTTGAACTGGCATGAGCTGGTATTTAAGATTTACAATAGATACCCATTAAAATTGCCCCTTGTGAAATATGGTTGTACGCTACGATTATAGAGGGCGTGAGAGGCGGCCACGGCAGATGCCAACACGTATTTTGGTCACCCACTTTTCTATTGGTCGCAGCAGTCACTTTCCTATCATGTATATATATATATAGTCATTGCTGCCCACCATTGACTATCTATACATGATAGGAAAGTTACTGCTGCGACCAATAAAAAATTGGGTGACCAAAATACGTGCTGGCACTTCTAAGGTTGAGTTTTCACGCCCTCTCTAATCATAACGCATAACTTCACACGGCTAACTTTTAATGGGTAACTTTGTAAACCTGAAATACCCGCTCATAACGGTTCAATCTACATATTGTTTCGCTCATTATGATGTTATATATTACCAATGCTTGCTTATCTTGCAAGTATACCGGAATGATGTAATATATCATGTCTAATGAAACCAACAAAGACTGGCACACATTTATTCAAAGTATTGCAATTGACAGCATGACAAACACACAAGATATTTTAAATTAGCAGTAAATATAGGTGGGATTTCCAATGAACACTTGTATACTGCATGGGTTATGCATATCAAAGATTGGGTTTTATGTGTGACAGTTGTTCAAATAAGCACTGCAAGCATAGAATCCCACACGGTAGGTTGAAATGGTTGTACCTCCTAAAGGCACTACACCCTAAAAACAATGCATTCATAAGCAGCAATCTGGAATGGTATACACTACACATAAACACACACAAGCCAATAAGCAAAGAAAGCATAAGCAGCCATCTGAAATGTACACTATACACAAACACACACACATCATCATCATCCGTTTAACGTCGGATTTTCCCAAAATGTCTTATGAGGTTAGACGGTTAATGATGCGCTTCCAATTTTACTGTCGGCATTCATCATTTAAATTTGCGGCATGAGTTTTACATCCCCGGATGCTCTTCCAGACAGGCAACCCCGCTTTTCGGCTGAGGACCTAGGTGGATTGCCTACAGAGCTGGGCACTAAATACATTGAATGTATTTAAATACTAAATACTAAATACATGGGAGAAATGTATTTAAATACTAAATACTAAATACATGGGAGAAATGTATTTAAATACTAAATACTAAATACATGGGAGAAATGTATTTAAATACTAAATACTAAATACATGGGAGAAATGTATTTAAATACTAAATACTAAATACGTTTTACGAATGCATTTAAATACTAAATAATAAATACATCAATTGTATTTAAATACATTTGAAAATACATTTCAAATACACACAAATTTTAATATGTTCGAAAAAAATGAATTTCCTTAGGATTTCCTTAAATTTTGGGTATCCCTAGAAATTTCCTTCTCAGGCCTAAATTTACTTGAAAGCAGGACATTTCCATGCCAGTGGAAACACTGGTTCACTGTAACATCTGGGTTGCCAGATAGTTGAGCGGGTTTATGGCCAAATTTATTATTTTGTTTTGTTACATCGCAAAGGATTGGCCAAGGGCACAACAAAAATAGGCAACACAAAGCCCGCTTAGTTGCCAGTCCCTATAAAGAAGACAGTAAGAAAATAAAAATAAAGAGGGGTGTGCCAATTTAGTTCGGGAGGTGTCTTGTTACTCTTCTCTTGAAAATATTTAAGTCTTTAAAAAGTAGAAACATGAAGAGAGTTCCAGAGTTTACCAGTGAAAGGGATGAAAGAGTAAAGATACTGATTAGCTCTTGCATTAGAAAGATGGACAGAATAGGGATGAAAATGAGTAGAAAGTCTTGTGCAGCGAGGCCGCGGGAGTGGGGGAGGCATGCAGTTAGCAGGTTCAGAAGAGCAGTGAGCATGAAAATAACGGTAGAAGAGAGCAAGAAAAGCAACATTGCGGCGGTGATTTAAAGATTGAAGACAGTCAGTCAGAGGAGAGGAGTTGATGAGACGAAAAGCTTTTTGACTCAACCCTGTTTAGGAGAGCTGTATGAGTGGATCCTCCCCAAACATGTGAGACATACTCCATACATGGGCGGATAAGGCTCCTGTACAGAGCAAGTAGCTGGGAGGGAGAAAAAAAAGGTCGCATACGCCACAGGACACCTAACTTCTTAGAAGCTGTTTTAGCAGGAGATGAGTTGTGAGATTTCCAGTTCAGATTTTTAGTAAAGGATAGTCCTAGAATGTTCATTGTAGAAGAAGGAGACAGTCGAGTGTCATTGAAGAAGAGGGGATAGTTATCTGGTAGGTTTTGTCGAGTAAACTATAAGTCCCTATAAAGAAGACAGTAAGAGAATAAAAATAAAGAGAGGTGTGCCAATTTAGTTCGGGAGGTGTTTTGTTACTCTTCTCTTGAAAATATTTTAGTCGTAAAATAGTAGAAACATAAAGAGAGTTCCAGAGTTTACCAGTGAAAGGGATGAAAGAGTAAAGATACTGATTAACTCTTGCATTAGGAAGATGGACAGAATAGGGATGAGAATGAGTAGAAGGTCTTGTGCAGCGAGGCCGCGGGAGGGGGGGTGGCATGCAGTTAGCAAGTTCAGAAGAGCAGTGGGCATGAAAATAACGGTAGAAGATAGCAAGAGAAACAACATTCCGGCGGTGATTTAAAGATTGAAGACAGTCAGTCAGAGGAGAGGAGTTGATGAGACGAAAAGCTTTTGACTCAACCCTGTTCAGGAGAGCTGTATGAGTGGATCCTCCCCAAACATGTGAGACATACTCCATACATGGGCGGATAAGGCCCCTGTACAGAGCAAGTAACTGGGAGGGAGAAAAAAAAGGACGCATACGCCACAGGACACCTAGCTTCTTAGAAGCTGTTTTAGCAAGAGATGAGATGTGAGATTTCCAGTTCAGATTTTTAGTAAAGGATAGTCCTAGAATGTTCATTGTATAAGAAGGAGATAGTCGAGTGTCATTGAAAAAGAGGGGATAGTTATCTGGTAGGTTTTGTCGAGTAGATAGGTGAAGAAATTGGGTTTTGAGGCATTGAACAAGACAAGGTTTGCTTTACCCCAATCAGAAATTATAGAAAGATCAGAAGTTAGGCGCTCGGTGGCATCTCTCCGTGAATCACTTAGTTGAGTTGGACGTCTAAAAAAAGACGTTGAAAAATGCAGGGTAGAATCATCAGCGTAGGAGTGGATAGGGCTTTGAGTTAGACAAAGAAGATCATTAATGAATAATAGATAAAGAGTGGGTGATAGGACAGAACCCTGGGGAACACCACTATTGATAGACTTAGGAGAAGAACAATGTCCGTCTACAGTAGCTGCAATAGAACGGTTTGAAAGGAAACTTAAGATGAAGGTACAGAGAGGATAGAAACTAAATGAGGGTAGTTTGGAAATTAAAGATTTGTGCCAGAGTCTATCAAAAGCTTTTGATATATCAAGGACAACAGCAAAAGTTTCAGCGAAACCCCAAAAGGAGGATGACCAAGATTCAGTTAGGAAAGCTAGAAGATCGCCAGTAGATCGCCCTTTACGGAAACCGTAATGACGATCAGATAGAAGATTGTGAGCAGATAGATGCTTAAGAATCTTCTTATTAAGTATAGATTCAAAACTTTAGAAAAGCAGGAAGTCAAAGTATAGGATGGTAGTTTGGAGGATTAGAGCGGTCACCCTTCTTAGGAACAGGGTGAATGTGAGCAAACTTCCAGCAAGAAGGAAAGGTGGAAGTAGATAGACAAAGACGGAAAAGTTTGACCAGGCAGGAGGCAAGCACAGAAGCACAGTTTTTTGAGAACAATAGGTGGGACTCCGTCAGGACCGTAAGCCTACCAAGGATCTAGGCCAGAAAGGGCAAAGAAAACATCATTACGAAGGATCTTAATAACAGGCATAATATAGTCAGAGGGTGGAGGAGAAGGAGGAACAAGCCCTTCATCAACCAGAGTGGAATTTTCAGCAATGGTTTGAGCAAAGAGTTCAGCTTCAGAAATAGATGAGACAGCTGTGGAGCCATCTGGGTGAAGCATAGGAGGGAAAGATGAAGAAGAAAAATTGTTAGAGATGTTATTTGCTAGATGCCAGAAGTCAAAAGTCAACTGATAAAAAAGTATTTGAATTTCTATATTAAATGTATTTAAATACAATGTATTTAAATACTCATAAAAGTATTTAAATACTGTATTTAATGAGATGACAACCAATGTATTTATAAATACATTTATAAATATACAAATGTATTTAAATACGTATTCAAATACAATTGTATTTAAATACTGCCCAGCTCTGATTGCCTACCATGGATAACGAGCCCCACCTGCCCGGGTTTGTTGTCGGAGTTGTCCCTCTCCTAGGTGGCTTGCCTACCAAGGCTAACGAGCACCACCTACCCGGAACATAAACACACACAAGCCAATAAGCAAAGAATGCATGGGCAGCAATCTGGATTGTACTCTACATATAAACACACACAAGCCAATACGCAAAGAATGCATAAGCAGCCAGCTAGAACAGTGTGTACTATATATGAATACAACCAATAAGTGAAAAGAAAGCATGGACATACGTATATATAAGCATGGATATATATATAAACAAACAGAAAATCCTTGAGGAGGACATGCTTAATAATGAAGATTATATACGTACCTACTCGTAAGTATAATAAATAAAAATCAAGGGAAAAAAAGGAGAAAATAATTACGAGCGAGCGCTTCGCGCTCGCGAGTCCTCACTGGATACGGGATTTTTCTCACATAAGCGGCCGACCCGACCGACCGACCGCCCAACCGACCGACCGTCACGCTTTTCCGGAGCTTATATAGCCTGATAGCCCCATTCAATCCCGATTTGTGCTAGACATGTTTTATCTCACGTGAGGGGTCAGCATGGCGTGTGGCGCGTGCCGCGTGAGGGGTGTCAGACAACGTTATCTTGCTATAGCTGAGAAACGGCTGTACCGACTAAGTTTAAATTTGGTGTGTGGTTTGAGACCACACACCTAGCAATGTCACACAGGTCAAACTCCGGGTGACGCCGCACGTGCGCACGTGCGGCGGGTTTCTACGGGCGCGCTCGTCCTTCGCCGATTAAGGCGTCTTACTGGTGTATACTAGACTAGGAATATAATCTCAAAATTTTACATGAGGGGTAACGGTTTGTTACAAGCTGTCACCCATGCTAGGATTGAACCATGACACCTCCTGAGCAATATTAGCCTGAATGACACTTGATATTTTGATTTGGGACCTCACAGTGGGTTATTTTGTGCAAGAGGTCAATCGCGAAATATCTGATTTTCTCGAAAATACAAAAATGTCAATAAAATGACCAATAATGCAGTTACAAACTTTATTTTGGTGTCAAAATGAGCAGAATAACAAGCCATATTGTAAAAATATTGATTTATGCTATAATAATGAGCAGATTTAAATACTTATTACAAACATAACATACATCTATTGAAAATTTAAGTAACGTAACAGTGAACGATGGACGAAAAAGGCGCATCATTGCATATATGCAAGTTTACATGTACATGAAATGAAATGAAAGAATGCCGTGCTTAAAGTAATCGTTCAGACCATTTCATCATTCCTGATTTAATGCAATCAAATCATAGCCATTAACGAGTATATCAACAATACGTCGTCACTTTTTGCATCCAGTCAGCCGTTTTTAAATAATCCGCAATCAAAATCTGCAAATTCCCCGAGTTCTCAAAACACTCCAGACGATGCGGCCAACTCAAGTTCAGGCTCCGTGACGTAGCAAAAGACAGCGCTCTCCCCGCGAGCAGATTCACTCAGATACTCTCTCCCCTTCCTTTCCCTGCTCTCTCTCTCTCTCTCTCTCTCTCTCTCTCTCTCTCTCTCTCTCTCTCTCTCTCTCTCTCTCTCTCTCTCTCTCTCTCTCTCTCTCTCTCTCTCTCTCTCTCTCTCTCTCTCTCTCTCTCTCTCTCTCTCCTTCCTTTCCCTTTCCTCTCTTCTTATTTTTTTTCTCTCTCGTGGAGGATGGAGGAAGAGGAGGGAGAAGAAATAGATGAAAAAGAAAGAAAGGAGAGAAAGAGAGAGAGAGAGAGAGAGAGAGAGAGAGAGAGAGAGAGAGAGAGAGAGAGAGAGAGAGAGAGAGAGAGAGAGAGAGAGAGAGAGAAGGTCAGGACAGCTCCCTGGAGACGAGGACAGAGGGGCGCACACACACATACGAACTCACACATCCACGCACACTCATACACACACACACGCACGCACACACACACACACGCACACACATACACACGCACACACACACGCGCACACACGCACACACGCACACACACACACACACACACACACACACACACAGACACAGACAAGACACACACACACACACAGACATGACATTTTAATGGAAGTGTGTGTGTGTGTGTGTGTGTGTGTGTGTGTGTGTGTGTGTGTGTGTGTGTGTGTGTGTGTGTGCGTGTGTGTGTGTGTGTGTGTGTGTGTGTGTGTGTGTGTTTCTTCAGGTGAAGCAGTTATGATAGTTATAATGTTGATAATGATATTAAAAAAATAATGATAATAATAACAGCAACAACAATAATAATAACAATGATAAATTAACAAAAAGAGAGAAACTCTCTCTCTCTCCCTCCCCGGTTTTGGGTCCTATCTGACTCTGTGGCCATTTCGAGTTGGGTCCCAATTGACTCGTGGCCTAGACGGTTTGAGGCCAAATTAACCTGTGTCCCATATGGCGCGTGGACGAAGTGAACTGATGATCACTTGACCTCAGTACCAATCGTTTCAGTACCAAATGACATGTAACCTGGTTCAGCATAATTTAATACATAATCGCAACTGCATAGTTATAGTTGTACCACTATGACATACATGTAACAATCATCAGTTAAAGGCCTGTGCTAGTCGACTGTATTTTGACAGTTTTGGTTATTATAATCATTATGACCATCACCATCATTGCAACTAACCTCGTTATTATTGATATCTCATTTACGCTTTCTTGTTCTCACAACATTTATTTGCCTTACGTATCATCATTCATATTTCCACTTGATGTTGCAGGTCCCAGTTCGGTCCTGGCAAGAAACACGGGCTTAGCGTTGATAAAAAAATATTCTTTCGTCAACACGCAATGAACAGGCTTTTTGGGCAGCTTCCAAAGGCCTGTGTAGCCCGCCTGTCATCCTCCCGACGGGCGCCTTCCAGCCGACTACATCTTTCCCAAGCCTCCAAGTGGGTGTTCATACTAACTGCTTGCATAACTGATATTAACCTTCTTTGTCTGTTACTAGTTTTGTTGTTGTTGTTATAATTATTATTTAAATTTTTCAAATACTATTTGCATTGTTGTTATTATTATTATTATTATTATTATTATTATTATTATTATGAATAATATCTATCACATCATCATTACTGTTTTCATTATTAATATTATCTCTTTAATTTTTATTAAATAATTATTATTGTTATTATTTGTGTTTTCGTCAGCATTATTATCTTCATTATTATTAATATCAATATTGGTTATCATCATTATAATTATAATAATAATACTTATTATTATTACAATCATTATTATTATAATTATGATTATTATTACCAGTATTATTACTTTTATCATGATAATTCGTTTTATTATCATTTTCATTGTTATTTTTATTATTACCATCATAATTATTAATGTTAGTATTTCTTTAAATATTATTATTATTATTTATATAATCATTATCATTATTGTTATTGCAATTATCAATATTATTATCATTATTATTATCATCATAATCATCATCATCATTATCATAATAATTGATATTTTAATTATAATTATTATTGTAATAATTACTATCATTATTAGTATTGTCATTATTATTATCATAATCACTATTTGTTATTATAATTATCCCTAGTTTCAGTACTAGTAGCATTGTTATTATTATTATTGATATTATTTTTTTCATCATTATCATTGTTATAATTTATGTTGATATTATCATTACGATTATTATTAGTTATATTATCATTATCATCATGATAATTGCATCACAGTTCCAGGTCGGGTTCGAACCCCTGGTCAGGGCGTCGTAGCCACCTCTTCCTACGCAGGTGTAAAAGTGCCACCCAACCTCGATGCCTCGATCCCAACTCGATGGGAGCAGCAATGATTCTTACTAATCTATCGCAGCCAAGACTGCCATAAAATTTATTCAATTAGACAAAATATATAACAGTACCAGGTATGATTCGAACCCCTTGCACTGTTATACAATTTGTCTTAATTGATTAAATTTGCTGTCAGTCTTGGCAGCGATAGATTAACTCGTCATTACTTTCCCCTAAGAGTTGAGGTAGGATGGATACGTTCGTCTCAACGTTTATACTTTTTTTTCTCCAAGCAACATTTATAAATATATAGCCTATTTAAAATGTGAATCTTAAAGCGCGCGCGAAAAGGACGCCGTGAGAGCCGTGACGTCATAATTCAGGAACTTGTGCAGACGATCAAAGCTTGTATTTATGTCAGGGCCGAGGTTGTTATCAATTAATATTACCAAACTTAAGAAATATGGGGGAAGAAATATCAAGGAAAATGATTACCCCTACTATATTTTCACAACAACAAGAATAAAAATCTGGCTAGCCGCCAATTAACAGCAACCAATCAACAAACTGCAAAATATCAGAGGAGGAGTAATGTCACCCTAAAAACTCCCTGGAACGCTGCCTGGAGAGGAGGTGAATTGCAACAGTAATCTTCAGCACCGCATATTCCACTTCAGACGGCGGGGAGCGTTAAATGGTGTCCGAGACAGTGAAGGGCCGTCAGGAGGAGAGCCCAAATCTCCAGCGAGTGCCTACAGAGGTTGAGAACAGCAGCAAGTACTGAAGGTGTAGTCGAGGTGAGAGTGGCTAGCTGTCTGCTTAACCGTGGTTGGCGAGGCTCCGTCATCACAATGGATAGAGTACCCCCTTACCCCGGGAGACGGGGCTTGAAGTGTTGACGTGGAAAGTAGGGTAACAGTACTTGAAGCCCCGAAGCAACTCCGCTTGGTGAAATTGCAAGTGGTAATCACCGTTACCGTGACGAGGGAAGTGTAGTTCAGGTGTAGTTCTTCACACATGCCCCCACTAAAGCATCTGCTGCACAGCCGATGACGAAGAACTGCAGCTGACCCTGAGAAACAAACAAAATATGTGTAAAAGGGTGTAGTGCAGGAAGGTAACAGATAACTATGGCAGGCTGAGTAGGTCGGCTCCAATATTAGAGGCTTGTGGTCAACTTCAAAGAAAAAATTCCTTACCTCTCAGGTAGAAGTCAAACCTATGGACGTTGAAGATGATGGCTAGGCATCCCCTTCGCAGTGTAGAGTAACGTCGTTTCCGATGTAGTTGTTTCCGGCTGGCAGAAGAGATGGGATTTGCACGGTCATCATGGTACTGGAAGAATACAGCTCCCAATTCATGATTTGAAGCGTTGATGCGTAGGATGAAAGTCTGGCTGGGGTCAGACGTTCATCGGTGCGTCCTAAATAATCGGCAACTTTAACTTCGGGACAGAGTGATGGGTCAATGTCTGGCAGGGCGTCCCCAGAAACTACGACACCAGAGCACCCAGTGTCCCTAATAATGGTGGAAGACCAAGAACCATTGATGGCCCCCAAAACTGAATAGTGGGGGACTTTACGCTCCTCCAGACAAAATCCAACCTTATAAAGGGCGGCGACAGTAGTTCCGTCCTTGAAGGCTCGAGGATTATGGGGGCAGTGTGGTCTTAAGTGTCCAGCCTCTTAGTGCATGGGCCAGATTTACCCACCGTGCACCCACCCCATAACAGTCAGAGACCAACTTTATTTTGTTCTCTGAACCTTTCTGAACAAGAAAAATTGATGCCGACAGAAAAGTATTGGGATTCACTACCCGATAGCAGCCATTTTCAAAATTGCCACCAGCAATTTTGATAAATCACAATTTTTGCAATAACTTCACTTCTAGGACACATAGAGACACAATTTTGATGTCTAAACCCATGTTTTAAGGTACCAGCAATCCAATGGTTCCAACAAAAATCACCTATGAGCAACCGCCATGTTGGATTTCAAGATGGCCGCCATTTTCAGACCAATTTTTGCCCTTTTCACATCCCTTTATTAAATAATGGCTACCGTTAGAAGCTGTTAAACTGTAACAGGATTGGATCACAATTATGTCGTATTTTTAACGGCTTATTCTTGTACTTTCAGACTTGAACGAACTGTAGCCAAGTGTGTGTGATCGACCATGGCATCAAAGAAACGGAAAAGGGATAGTAAAGAAATAGATGACTCAAAACTCATTGTACAAATTTGTGTCATTCATAGCAAAGACTTGACATCGCAACATTTCACAAAACTAACAGAGGAGCGGCTGTCAAAGTTGAAAGACATTCGTCAACTGAGACTTGCTCAACCAGTTGATTCCCCCTATCGTATGCCCGATGTTTGTTCACAAATTCCTGATTCAGCTGAAGAACATCATGGATATCATCGTGACTGTCATAAAGCTTTCACCGCTAACATTCACAGACTCTCAGCAGATGCAGTTGCCCCAGAAGCTAGTATCTCTCGTCCACCAAGGTGCCCTTTAGATCAGAGTGAGAAGGTAATATTCCACGCTGACTGCATTTTCTGCCAAAAAGAGGGCAGAAAGAAGGTCCGACACGGTGGCGGTTGGACAACTGAGGGAACATCCACGTTTGAATACGGTGGAGGTCATACCATATTACAAGTCCCAAGACCCCGATCGCGCCAGCACCAAGGTGACCCGACTGGTACAATCCATCGGACAAGACCTCTGCCGAGCCGCCACCAATGGGCGCTGGAAATTACCGAAGCACATACTTCTCTGTATGACGCTGCGCCACCTGTTCCGGAGTGCAGAACTCATCAACATCATCAACAGATTCGGACATTCGGAAAATTACAGCTTCTCTCTTGAGCTCGAAACAGCAATCGCATCGGCACTGCAAGAAGCATCAGAGCTGCTCCCATTTCAGATAGTCAGAAACCCTCCACCTCCAGCTCTCTTCCACTCTGACTTCGACAATTTCGACCAGAACACAGCATCGGGGTCTGTGCATACAAGTCACGGTATCATGCTTCAGGAAGTGGGACCTTTGATAGGGGCTGCTGGCAAAAGAGATTCCAAGGCAATTCAGTCAAAGAGTCCTGGCATGAAGATTGTTTCTGAACTGGAACGAACAAAAGAAAGATCAGTCAAACTAGAATGCTCCGAAAGTCTACCTGAATGCTATGTTGCACAGAAACAGAGTCCAGGATACAAAGTACAAAGGTGGACATGTGTCGATGGCGAACTGACACACAATTTCGTAAAATCACAAGATCTTCTGTGGGCCCTGGCACGTCTACACTGTGCAAAGACGATCCAACGTCTTCCAGGATGGGCTGGGTTCGTCTCCTCCACTGGTGAGAAGCCATCAAATGCAACAACCATAGACTACTATCCAGTGATTGACTGCCCTATCACTGAATATAAGGCAGTACAGGAGTGTCTAAGATGTTCAGAGGAAGCAACCAAGCAAGTGGGCCAGAGGTACACCATCACAAGTTTCGATCTCGGCGTATGCATGAAGGCATATCCACTAATCTGGAAGAATCCCGAGAGATACAAGGATCACATCATCATGATTGGATCCTTCCATGTGATATGCGCCTACTTTAAGATGATCGGGCAGAAAATGGCAGGCATCGTGAATCCAACATGGCGGTTGCTCATAGGTGATTTTTGTTGGCACCATTGGATTGCTGGTACCTTAAAACATGGGTTTAGACATCAAAATTGTGTCTATGTGTCCTAGAAGTGAAGTTATTGCAAAAATTGTGATTTATCAAAATTGCAGGTGGAAAATTTTGAAAAGGCTGCTATCGGGTAGGAACCCCAAATACTTTTCTTTTGGCATCAATTTTTTTTTGTTCAGAAAGGTTTTTCAGGAACAAAATAAGGTTGGTCCAGATGTTAGGGGTGGGTGACGGGGGTTTTAAAATCCCCCCCCCTGCACTACTCCCCCAAGGTGACAAGCACTGTGAGGGAGCTTGATGCCCCGAAGAGGGGACCTCTGGGGTTTAGGAAGTCTGGGGGAGATCTCTCCGGGGTTTTTTGTAGGGGACCTTGGGATAGGCGTTGGGGGGGGCGGACCCCCCAGTCGTCCGTATTTGGGGTTTTCATCCTCAGCAGGGCCGGGTCTCCTTTCTTGATGAAGAGGCGAAGATAGATGTTAGAAAAAAAAAAAATTGATCAAGGTTTAAATTTGCCTATTCCTTATAGGTCTAGGCACCGGAGGACTAAACCCCAGGAATCAAACCCCCGTGAAAAAGGGGTGACAAATTGATGGTATTCTGCAATACTTGAATCTTGGCGACCTAAAATTTTTACACCGTAGCCATCTGGAGTTTCCTGAAACCAGTAAAGGGCCTGTTTCAGTAGCTCGTAGCTTGTTAAGGGTCTTTTTGACCATCACACCTTTGTTACCATTATGTAGCCCCCCTTTGGGGAGTGTACTTACAGTCCTGGTTACTCCGCTGCCACCACCCACTTTAAAGGGGGGAAAAAAATTATGATTGAACAAAAAAAAAGTTTTAAGAAATTGTAAGGATGGGTTAGAAACAGAATGATAACGCTTTAAATAATATTTCTAATTAAAAATTTTTTAACTCTTTACGTTCCATTATGTATTATTATACATTCCAAGTACTAATTTAAGTCTTCCTTCCCTCCTAGCGAAAACGCACGCGAAAGCTAAAAGTCGTTATCCTAATATGGGTTTACATCTTTGGAAACTTCAGTCCACTTTCCCCCTTTAACGTCGCACATGTAAGCTAAAGTCGTTATCCTAATATAATGAAACTAGCTATCCCACTTCCAAGGTTCCCCCACTTATTTTTCTTTTTCCTTCTTTTTTCCTTGTCCTCACACGGCTGGCTTGACATTTTGGGGTTTGCCCCCTCTGCTAATTTGTGAGCGCTTGGCCCCCCGGGTCCGCCAACACACCCTCCCTTGGGCCCCCTAATAATGCACTTCATTAGTCTTGGCAAAAAAAAAGAACACCAGAAATCATGCTACATCTTAGTTAAAAAAACATTTCACAAAAACCCTTTTCCCAAGGGCGAGATATCCCCTCCCCCAGGCACTTAATAACGAACGTCGAGCTGCTTCTAAAAT
This sequence comes from Chionoecetes opilio, assembly GCA_016584305.1. Classification (NCBI taxonomy): domain Eukaryota; kingdom Metazoa; phylum Arthropoda; class Malacostraca; order Decapoda; family Majidae; genus Chionoecetes; species Chionoecetes opilio. The sequence continues at coordinate 49,964 of JACEEZ010011307.1, forward strand.
TTTCTAACCTAGAACCCCCGTTCTCCCTCGTTTCGCTACGTGTCAATTACTACTGGTTTAAAATAAAGCCTAACCATGATTCAGGAAGAGGCGTGGAGGAAAATTTCCTCGTTAGCTTTTTGATACTTATGTTTTATTTCTCTCTTCCCCTATTAATGTAATTTCTCGCGTTACATGCTTTTTCCCCCAAAAAAAAATTGCCTTAGCTCAGCCCTTCATAAAGCATCCTACCGGATATCTAACTAAAAAATAATAAAAAAAATTATAAAACCCCACACAAAAATTTCATAAAAATTTTTTCTTGGGATTTTCTTATCCTACAAAAAATATTCCACCCCGAAATTCCAATCTTCCAAAAAAATTTTACAACAAAATGAGAAGTATGTATTTTAACTTATCACTTCCCTCACCCAGAGTAGTTTTTGACCTTTTGGGAAAATAGTTTTTAAAGAAATGCCTTCACTCCCTTGAAATGAGAACCTTCTCACTTTCTTTTTTTGTCAAGGGCCCGAAGCCCTATAGAGTCGCGACGGACGTCCCTGTCTCAATGGTTATTTTTTTTACCCCATAAATCCTGGGGTAGGTGCTAGGGAAAATCACGACTGGTTTTTACTCCATACCCTCAATATTGGGTAAGGCCACCTCCTTTTGCGAGGCATCATACCCTGCTCTTTTCCCCCAACGAGCAAAGCCAGAGCCAAGCACACCCTTTGGGCTAACGACAACCAGGGGGTTTTAGTTTTCAGGGGAAATCTGTGGCACCCTCTAAAGCAAGAATTTCTAACCTTTAATTTTTTCTGGGGACATTCATCTCTCTCTCTTTTCTTCTCACTGAGAAAGTGGTGAAAATTAATCTCTCTCTCACGAGAGATTAAACTTCTGTCATTATAAAAAGCACGTTTTCCTTCCTGGCCTCCTCTCTCAAATGGTGTTAGTGTACAAATTCCCTCCTCCTTACTACCACTCTAACGCAACTTTTCTAAGGGGGGCTATTATACTGCCACGAAACCCCGTAAAGTTGTTTATTTTTAGGGGGTTCTAGTTCTACAGAGCGTTACCTCTTCCTAATGTTAATTAACCGTAAGGAGGGAACCTAACCTTACCGCACCTTTACATGCACCCTCCCTACTTTAGTTTTTAAGTGTGGAATCAAGCCCCCTATCCCAATTCATCATCATCCACTCCCACACATCACTACCCTTCCACTGGGCTCGTTCACACTGCATCCCACGGGGATGTAGTGTCACATCACCCACATCCCACTCCCTTCACGCTCCTACATCACCCAAAAAACACATGATACGCCTACCCACATCACTTTCATGTTCAACAGCGGGTCGGAGGGTGGTTTTTTCATGGGCCGCCCCCTTTTCACTACTCGTTTCGGCTTTTCCAGGCCATCACAAGTCTTTATCACGTCTATGTTACATGGGGGAAACCCGGGCCTACTTTTACGTTAGTAATCTTCCTCCACGGTTGAGCAAACTAGTCTAATCCTAACGGTACTTGTACACCTATACTCATAACCCCTACTGTACAGTATGTATACTAGTAACTGGCATTTGACAAAAAAAAAACTAACTAAAAAGGCGTTAGTTGGCTCGTGGGTACGCGGAAAACCATCGAATGGATCCAAACCCCCCCTTGCACCAAAATGTAATGGTCTTTTTGCCCATCACACCTTTTTTAAACCATTATGTAGTGCCCCCGGGGGAGTGTATCTACATCCGGGTTTCTCCCGGGGCCACCCCCCATTAAGTGGGAAAAAAATATGATTGAACAAAAATAAAAGTTTTAAAAAATATGAAAGGGACGGTTAGAAAAGAATGATAACGCGTTAATATATTTTTCTAATTTTAAAATATTTTTAACTTTTTCTGTCCCCCATTATGATTTTTATACTTTCACAAGTTATTTAATTTTAAGTCTTCCTTTCCCTCCTGCGTAGCACGCGAAATGCTAAGTCGTTATCCTAATAAGTTTTACTATTTTTGGAAAATTCAGTCGCACTGTTCCCCTTTAACGATCGCACATGTAATGCTCAAGCTTTATCCTAATATAAGTATACGTACCCATCCCACTTCCAAGTTTCCCTTCATTTTTTTTTCTTTTTTCCTTTTTCCCCTTGCCCTACCGGCTGGCTGTGACATTTGGGGTTTGCCCCCTTGCTAATTGTGAGCGCTGGCCCCCTGGCCGCCAAACAGCATCCTACCTTTGGGACCCTAATTAAGCCTTCATTAGCCCGTGGCAACAAAAAGAATCACCAGAAAGTAGTCTACATCTCTATTTAAACAAACTTTTCACAACATACCTTTACCAAGGGCGAGAATATCACCCCCCCAGGCGACTTAACTAAACAAACGTCGAAGCTGCTTCTAAAATTATCCAACCTAGAACCCCCTTTTCTCCCCGTTTCGCTAGGGTTTTAAATTCTATGGTTTAAATATAAGCCAAAACCCAGTGCGGAAGAGGCGTGGAGGAAAAAATTCCCTGTTAGCATTGATATTATGTGTTATTTCATCTTTTCCCTTTTAAATGAAATTTTCTCGCGTTACCTTGGTGGTGGATGAGGATGGGACGTATAAATCGCACCCTTTCCCGAAGAGGCAACCCAGACGAACGGCGAAGGTACCCCTTGTGAGTACCAGACCCACCATCGCTCAAACCCTTGTTAACCCGGGAATGCGGGAGAAAAAGATTTTTTAGGTCACCAGTGGGGGATGGAGCCGATCCCGGCCACTCGTCGAACCTTTAAACCCCGGAAACGGGGGAGCAAAGATTTTTTTAGTGCACCAGTGCGGGGATGTGGTACCAGCACCCGGCCACTCGCTCAACCCTTTGAAAAACCGGGGGGAACTGCGGGAGAAAAAGATTGTTGTGCCACCATTGGGGGGATGTGAGTACCACACCCCGGCCACTCGTGAACCTTTTTAACCCGGGAACGCGGGAGCAAAGTTTTTGTTAGGCCACCAGTGGGGGATGTGAGTACCACACCCCGGGCCCTCCTGAACCTTTTTAACCCGGGAACTGCGGTAGCAAAGATTTGTTAGTCCCACCAGTGGGGGGAGTAGTACCAGCATCTGGGCCCACTCGCTCGAACCTTTTTAACCGGGAACGGGGGAGAAAAGATTTTTTTAGTACCACCAGTGGGGGGGTGTGAGTAAAACAGGACCTTACAGAATTAGATAAAAACCCAAAAACAAGAAAAAGGTAGAAAAAATCCGCAGGCAATATATATATTTTTAAACTCAAAGTATAAAGTTGTGGGTATTGTGGCGGAGTGAAATATCTGGGCGAAGGCACCAAATGCTGGCGAGAGGGCTGCTGAGGGGAAGACAGGGGAAAGAAAACCCCTTTGGGGTTTTTCCCAAATTTTTTAAGGAATTTAAGATTTTCCAGTGTTTATGTCAAGTAAACATAGGACCGTTGTACCGTACCTTTAGAAAACTAGGAGAAATACTTTAATAATCCCCCCAAAAATCCCAGATCAAAAAAATATCACAACGCCCCGGACAAAAAACCAAGATCTTTGGGAAAAAACCCAAGGGGTTGTATATACTGCGTCAGCGTATTAGGCAGATATGGTGTTGTTATCGAGGGCTGACATCAAGGCGTTTTGTGACACAGTTTGTAGTTTACGAATGTTGGCGCGGTTTTTTTTAGCAATTGAAAAGCACTTCCCGGGAAAGGCTTGCCGCAGTCACTCAGCTGAGCCTTCCGGGAAGGGTTCTCGCAGCCCACGGGTTAAGTAGGTGGGCGATATCCTCTTCTCCCGTAAGATGGGTTTTCGCAGCCCCCGGGTTTTAAATAGGTGGCGATATCCTCGTTCTCCCTGTAAAAGGTTCTCGAGCCCCGGGTTTAAATAGGGGGCGATATCCTCGTTCGCCTGTAAGATGGCTTCTGCAGCCAATGGGGGTTTAATAGGTGGCGATATCCTCGTTTTGCCCGTAAGATGGCTTCTCGCAGCCCCCGGGTTAAGTAGTGGGGATATCCTCGTTCTCCCTTTAAAAGGTTCCGCAGCCCACGGGTTAAATAGGGGGCGATATCTTTTGTTCTCCCTGTAAAAGGCTTCTCGCAGCCAATGGGTTAAGTAGGTGGCGAATCCCCTTTCCCGTAAGATGGTAAAAATTTGGCCTGGAGCAGGATCAGATGTTAATGGACGGAGGGCTTATCTTGTGCAGCGATTTCGGCCAGTTTTTTTTCTTTATCCCGCTCCCCTTTTCTTTATTTTCTCTGCTTGTTTTTTTCTCTTCTGCCTTTTGCGTTCTACATCACTGGGCAACTCCGATCCTTTAGGGGCCGGGGCCTCGCCTTTCTCCTCAAGGTTCGAGGAAAACATTGCAGTGAGACAGAACGTCCCAAATTACAACAATTTTTAAAAACCCAAAAAAACCATAAACCCAAAAAAAACCCCAAATAAATATCAACTCCTGAAAGCCAAAAAAAAAAAGAAAAAAAAGAAAAAGAAAAAAAGGTGGGCCAAAAAGGTTGAACCATTATCGGTGAAAAAAACGTGAAAGTATGATTTTGTTCTTTTGTTTCAGATTTTTAACTAAGGAGATAAAAACAATTTGAAATTATGTGGGAAAAAGTCGGACAACTAAACAAAAAATGTTTTTGCTCACTACCTATTTTGAGAAAAAAAAGTTTCAAAAACGGTCAAGCAAAATACCGCGGAAGTTTTAAATTTAACAATTCCACAGAAGAGCCCAAAATTTTTGTGGGTGAACAATTTAAAGCCAAGGGGAACATTAACAGCCCCAAAAAGTGTCAGACCTTTAAGGCGCAAAGGTATGCGAGAAAAAATAAAAAAAATGCAAGCCGTGAGAGATTCGGTTGGAAGGGTCCAAAGAACCATTTGAAGGCGCGTCAAAAAGTGGGAAATTTCCCGTTACACTTTGCGAAAAAAACTTTTTCAAGAACCTTTACTTTACCCATACAGAATCTAGATCAAACATCAAAATCCCAAACCCTTGACATGACAACCCTGTTGTGATGTTCCAGTGGGTTTTTCGAGAAGATTTAAAACGACCCGATTTTTTGGACAAGTTTTGGGTTTTGGGACGAGACCATTTCTGCTTTCCGGCCATATAAAAGGGGGAAACAATGTGTTTTTTGGGGGACACGCCCCAGAAAAAGTGTTCAGAGGCCCTTGCACTCAGTCAAATGCACTAGTGAGGGGAATAAGGGAAAACATCGTGACACGCTGGACAAAAATGCCAAATTTTTTTTTATTTTATATGGACAACTTAATAAAAAATCCCATCTCCAAAAAATGGACCATATTATCATGGGATTTGGGTCAAAACTAAGATGGGGGGCCGAAAAAAAAAAAAAACGATAAATAATGATAAAATTCGCTAATATGGGCTTAAAAACATGTGAAAATTTTATTTGTAGGGAAAGATGCCCCCCTGAGTCGCTTGGGGAAACCCTAAGATTTTGCATTTTGACATCACGAAATAAGATAATGGGGCACATGAGAACAAAAGGGTTTGCCCCGATATGAAAATTTAGTTTCGTGAGACATTTTTAATGACTTTTTGTTGTCCTCAAATAAATTGTTAGATGTTGAATATCTCTTTCGTATATCAGTGTTTATTGTAGGCAAATTGAAATTTTATGCTGTAATTTCCTTTGTCTAGTGCCCTCATAAAAAAAATTTCATTTGGAGGGTGACCCTTTTTTTCTATTTTCGTTATTTATTACTGTGACTCGTTTTAGGCCCGGGGGACGTTGCCCGGGCCCGGCCCCTACTTGTCAGCTGCAACGCTACTACCTTTGGTGACACGCACAGTTATTTTTTTTGCCCTTTCTTTTCGTGAGTTTTCAGTATGTTGAGAAAGGGAAAATGTCTCTGGACCAAACCTACCAAGCAGCATTAAGGCAAAACACCAGAGAACGAAGAGGCAGTGGCGTCGTCTCAAGGTAAAAACCCAAACAAAGATACTTCCAAAGTGGAATGTTTTCTGCTGGATTCATCGAAAAGGGTGAACTTTTCATTTTTAACACAGAAAGTCGCTGACGCGATGGCCTGCTGGGGAAAAAGGATCTATATACGAATGGCACCACAGTTTTTTTCAGAGGCACAGTACGTGATGTCAGACTGCAACACGAGGAAACAGGGCAGCAGGATTTTGTTCACTTGTACAGCTCTTCAGCCGGGGCCAAGAAAGGCAATGCGTACGGTTGAACAGATGTGCTTGTGATCCTTGTCGGAATTTCTTTGATCCCTGCAATGCAACCGGGCCTCGGCTCTGTGTACATTTTGGGGGCAAAGACTTTTGTTTCACAACATCAAAACCAATCCAAAGCCTTGGGAAAGGATCGCCCGTGTACTTCCCGTATTCCACGCATTTTTTTGGGGGTGATCTACCTCGTATTCTTTTGGGAAGAGCAAAAAAAGTGCCTGGCAAAAATGGAAAAGCTACCCTTTGGTTTTTGAAGCCTTCCTCTTCATCTGGGAACACCCCCTTTGAAAAGTTGGACACTGGATTGCCTCAATTTAAACTCTGAACGCTTTCACAATCGTCATGTTGGGAGACAAGCAATGACGCCGACATAAACGATGCGAGCGGGGGCTGTTCTCCAAGAAAAGCAGAAGTTTGAAAAAATTTCCCCCAACTAGGTACTTCTTAGGGTATTAAACATAGTTTTAAATTTAAAGACAAGTTTGAATTTTGGTGTATACCCAAACAGTTTATCTTTGCAAAAGACACATTATTAGTTTCAGGATGCATGGTACAACCTGTCAAGAGGTTATCCTTCAGGGGTGGAATTTGGTCAGCAAGTCGGCAGGCCCACGTTTACCATACCCTCACCCGAAAAGTTTGGATGGAGTCTACAGGCTGGCCAATGGGAACCACTTTTGGCGACAATACCAGAAGCTTTCAAAAGCTTGCACTGAAATTATGAAAGTGGCTGTAACTCCGGCGCGGTTGTTTGTTCAATGTACAAACTGGGTGAACTGTCTGACAGGTAGCTGCAATTTCAAAAAAGAATAAATTGCTTGTTTCATTTTGTACTTCATAACATGATAATGGTTCAGTTTCATTAAAAATATGTCACAGCAAGTATTCATATACATGATGTATAACAAATTGTCTCACGAAACGAAATTTTCAATTCGAGGGGGCCCCAATTTTTTTTTACATTGACCATTATCTTAGTTCTGATGATCTAATGCAAAATTAATGGTTTCAAACGACTCCCTGGGCATCATACCTACAAAAAAGATAGTTTACACATGGGTTTTTAAATCCAAAATTAGCGAAGTTTAAAATTATTTATCGATTTTTTTTTCCCATTTTTCGGCCGCCATCTTGGATTTTGACCCCTAATACAGATAATAGGGCCCATTTTTTGGAGCAGGGATTTTTTTATTAAATATGTTCATAGGTAAACATAAACAAAAAATTGGCATTTGTCCAGCGTTCCTATATTTTCACACTTGGGGCTAAATTTCCCCCCACTACACAGCCCCGGGGGGCCATTCATATGAACACGGATAATGGGCCATTGGGGTTTTTGGACGACGACAAAAAACAGTAATGGGCACAAAGAACGTACATTGTAGTGCTTTTAAAAAGTTTTTAAGGGGACTTGGAATCGCCCCGGGGTGAACAGGGATGAACAAGGTTTAAACCGGATGGAGAATCCACATACAACAAACATCACGAGGAGTGGCTGAAAATAGAAAATTCCCTGACCGGGGCGATCACGGGTCACGAACCCGAGGGCCCCCATTCACCAGATTTTAAAAACCCCCAAATTTTTACCTTGGGGGTTCTTAAAGGACAATTTCTACGAGACTCGTCCTCAATCCATTGCTGAATTGAAGCAGCCATCACCACCAAGATTAAAGCCATCAAGAAGGAAGAGCACTTCAGTGATACACAACTTCGCTCTCGCATCCGCCGGTTATGCGAGAACGCCCAACTTCGCATCCAGAAATGCCTGAGACGAGACGGTGGTCATTTGGAGGATGGGTTAAAATAAATTCACCTCTTGTGGCTGAGACTTCGCCCCATGACTTTTTGTATTGTTATTGGTCACCTATCAGGTAATATAGTCATTTTTAGTGTACCTTGTCTCATCAATAAATTATTGTCAAGTGAATGGGTTCCACCTTTTGTGGCCCGCCCTGTACAACACCTAGAGTTAATTAAATCAAAACAAAAAACTCTCAAACGTTGTTCCGAAGCTTCAGGCAACAACGGCGCCGAGGTTGTTTGTTATCAATCAATATTACCAAACTTAAGAAATGTGGGGGAACAAAAATCAAGGAGTATGATTACCCCGAATATATTTACACAACAAAAATCAATAACTGGCTAGCCGCCAATTAAAAGCAACCAAACAACAAATAGAAAAATATCAGAGCAGGGGTAATGTCACCCTACGAGCTCCCTGGAACGTTGCCTGTAGAGAAGGTGAATTACAACAGCAATCTTCAGTACCGTAGAATACCACCTCAGACAGCGGGGAGCGTTGAATGGTGAGAGGGATAGTGAAGGGTAGTCAGGAGGAGAGCCCAATTCTCCGGGAGGAGAGCCCAATTCTCCAGCGAGGGCCTTAAGCGGTTGAGAACAGCAGCAAGGTAGTGGATAGGTGTTGTCAGCGTGGAGAGCTATGGCTGTCTGCTTAACCGAAGGTGGCGAGGCTCCGTCATCACAATGGGTAGAGTACCCCCTTACCCCGGGGTACGGGACGAAAGTGTTGACGTGGAAAGGCGGGTAATAGTACTTGGAGCTCCGAAGCACTCCGCTTGGTGAAAGTGAAAGTGGTAATCACCTTTACCGTGACGAGGGAGGTGTAGTTCAGGTGTAGTTCCTCACAATGTAAGGTGACGAAGGCAGAAGCTGTGACACTTGACCTGACACTCGACCATGAAGGTTTTGTTCATACTCTCGCCCTTCGTTCTCACTCAGCCTCAAAGATAACACACCGGGAACACACGAAGCTCAAACTGTTCCGACGCGCAAGCAGCAAAATTAACTGATACAACAACCTCAACAACAGCAACAACAATAACATTTATAAACAGCACAGTCAGTTCATAAAGTTCCAAATAGCAACATATCTAACAGTTAGTAGCCAACAAAAACATGAAAACATGAAAGCCGACAACAGGGCTCATCCCACGCCTGCTACTGGACTGGACTGGGTTGGTAGACCTTATTAGTCAGGAGAGGAGAGCGGATATGCCGGATTCTACAGAAACACAACATTGTCCTGACCGCCAAGATGCTGTGTCGCAAGAATAACTACGAATAATTATGTCCTAACCAGTCTCTTCACACAAAAAAATAGATTACTTCGTAAAATACTTTAAATTTCTTATTAAAAGTTGATGTTTTTGCGGCTGGCAATGGTGTTGACGTCTGGGATGTAAATCACAGGCCTTTATCCTCTTCAAATCACTGGACCTGAGAACTGGTTTCGGAGAAATTAAGCTCATATGCCAACTGTATTAATCATTTCTTGCAATTTTCCTTCATCTTATGCAGTATTTCATATACAGTATATACAGCGCAAACAAAAACAAGAAATAAAACTCATGCACGTTCCGCAAAAAACATCTGGTCACCCATGTCCTCGAAGGGTCGCCCTTCTCGCTTTGCATACAGCCCCAAAAAACCGACAACGATGTCTGGGTCAACGCAGGTATTAGATTAAAGTGTTATTTTATTGTACCTCATGATACGTGTTGAAGACGTTGGAACAGTCTTTTAGTGTATGAAATATGTTCTCTATATGTTTTTATCACGAGTGTTAGTGGATTTACCTGAGACAAGCTGTGGGCTTTTGGCGGAGCAGATCGTATCACATCCAGCGATGACAACCCATGATCATATGAATATTAATTCAGTAACATGGTTAATAAGTGATACATTAACACAGGGGCGGACAACCTCCGGCCCGGAAGCCAGACCCGGCCCGAGAAGGCCTAACGTCCGGTCCGCCACCCTGCTCGGCATTAACATTGCAATGCGGCCCGCAAAACCCCAGCCCCCCCCAAAAAAAATTTCTGCCAAACAGCATCTGCCGGCAGATATTGTTTGGCAACTCTGCGCTCCACCTCGCCTCACTCCGCGATCCTGCCAGACGCCATTGTCCGTTGGACTTTCGCATTGATTAGGTACGCTTTGTGGTCAGTACAGTTTGAAAAAATAAGCTGCCACTAGTAAGTGAAAATTATTAGAAACACTTTATATTAACACTTCTGCATGGCAAGCAGCACCAACCGTCTCACTGATTTGTATGTTTTTTCAACAAAATTCTTGTATATAGTCACTTTTGGGTTTTCGTGTGTCACTCTGGCCCACGGGCTGCTCCCGAAAGCTCATCTGGCCCTCGCTCTGAAAAGGTTGCCCGCCCCTACATTAACATGATCAGCATTCTTTCTTTTTTTCTTTTTTGTGTTGGAGCCTATAGCGCCTGTAGGCTTATAGAGGTCTTGATGTTGGTTGATCTCGCCCGTTGGTGGCGCAGGCTGGATTTTTTTTCTTATAGTGACACCTGTGGTCTTAGGTGAAGATCCCGTTTTCTCTGACGTTTGGATCTTCAGCTTAGGCTCGCGCTGTCCCTGGAGTTTCTTCGTTGCACACACAGGCGGAGAACAGGTTATAACAGCATGCGGGGTTTTTTCAGCCACTCGACGATGGATTTGACAGTTGCTCCTTGGTGGGACGTGAACTCAGGACCTTCTGCTCCCCTACCAGGCTCTTGAAAGAGTTTCCCCCGGCAGGATTCGAACTCGGGACATTGAGCTCACCACTCCAAGACGCTAACCACTCGGCCACCGCCTCCCCATGCATGCATACACATATCTACATGTAGACTGCAGTTTCATAGCCTAAATCACGAAAGATATTATACAATATAGTCACAAAACCTAGTAACATGTCAAAATAGTCTAGTTATTATACCTCCACCTGCTCCTGCCAAGTAAAATTACACCTCAGTCAACACAAACATCACTAAAGATATACTTCAATATAATTACAACAAGTCATAACAAGTCAAGTCACAGTCAAGTAACAAGTTGAGCTTCATTTTAGATAGGTCACTTCACCTGAGTCGATTGAATTTATAAAGGCTTGTGAGGTATACATAGGTTAATAATCAAATTTATAATAGTACTGTATTTCAGTATACGTATGAAAATCCTTCCAATTGGAAGGATAAGATATTGCGACTCATCGATAAAAGCGATCACGCTTCGGCTATGAAGCACTGGCACACCCTGTATGAATAGTCTCATTGCTTACAACTGTATCACATCCGTGGTGTAGTGGCTAGCGCGCCTAGCTATGAATCTGCGAGCCCTGGTTCGAAACCGGGACAGGGCAAGTCGGCGACCAGCCCATGCAGCTGCTCATCCTCCTTTTGTCCCTAGCCCTGTTAGTCCGGTGGCAGAGCAGCATATTTCCAGTGAACCTTGCAATGTTTGGCAACAATCGTTTTTGGCTTATTTTGATAGGTATTAGTGTCTAGATAAAATTTTGGGTGGGTGGCCACTTGTCACCGGCTTGGCTTTTTCAGAATCCTAGATGGCCGCCAAGATAACCGCCATATATAATCAACATATAAATTAGGCTGTAACTCCTGTTCTAAGTACAGTAAAAGGATGAAATTGGTGTCTAAATATATGTTTTAGAGACCAAGGAAGTGAATTATGATGTTATTGGATCGTTTGGCGGCCATCTTGATGGCATAAATTCAATATGGCCGCCAAAAATACATGTAAAAATGCCAAAATCACACAAAATCGCACCAAAAACTAACATAAATCGGTTGTGAATGCAATTGAACAATGATCTTGCTGTTTATGCATGTGCTTGACATGTTAAATTCTGAAGAAATTATGCCATTTAGAAGCCAACTGCGTGCCACCTACAGCCCCACTCGAGACGTAAATAACATTGGTGATGGTCATTTTGTGTGCTTTCACTGTGAAATCCACCAATATATCATTAACTCTTAACGATCTACGTTTCGGTTGCAGGATCTGACGTGAGCGATGATATGGCTGAAACAGTAGGCCACAAGGATGCCGAGGAATGCTTCTTCAAGACTGTTTACAACTGTGGGGTTGGGAAGTTGATACAGTCTTCACGAATCGACACAATATTGGCAGCTAGTAACCTTCGCCAAGATGATATCAGACTACAAAAAGAACTATCTGATGGATCATCTACTGTTAGATGTCACAAAAATTGCGTATCTAAGTATGTATCTCCTTCCACTCTCAATAAATTGGGCAAGCGTATGCCAAAAGAAGAGACAAATGAAGACTCCAACGCTGGGCCTAAGCGATTGCGTTCCAGTATCGGTGGTGATGCCTTTGACTTTCAGAAGCACTGTTTGTTCTGCCATGACATTACTCCTTGCATATTACCGAATGAGTATGATCCCAAGGTGCCACAACAGTACAGAGTCCCTGCGTCGAGAGTAACCACAGACAAGATGGGTGATGGTGAGACGTACAAGCAGTACCTACTTGACCTTTGTGAGAAACGTGGAGATGAACTGGGTAGAATAGTCCGTAACCGCATCATTGGAGCACCATCCGATCTCCATCATCCAAAAATCGTCCAATTTTAATACTCTACAAAGAGCAGGACCAGATCGGCTCGAGCCAACGCTACCCGGGTCCATCAGCTCGAACTGAAAACTCCACTGCCGGCTCGGGACGCAGTACTTAAGAACTCAGCCAATAAGAAACAGCTCAACACTCTGCTTTGCCATGCGATCCTGAGTGATGATAACTTCCTGCAGCATGCGACACAGAACCACCAGTTGGTGGTTACTGGGGAAAACGACATGCCCACGCAGGTATCGAAGGGTCGTAGTCGCCTCGTCTGGACCTAGCATCAACACATGAAGAAGCTGACATACTCATCACTCAACAGGCCATCCACCTTGCAAAAGAAGATCCAGAATCACACGTGCGGGTCGTGTGTGACGACACAGACGTGTTCGCGTTACTTGCTTACTACTACTTGAGTGAGAAGCTCCAGTCATCATTGACGATGCAGTCTCTAATCATGGGTCGGTCGTGCATTGACGTGAAGGAAACCGCTCGTAAACATTCAGCAATCGTACCCGAGCTCTTGGCGCGTCATGCTCTAACTGGCTGTGATTCAGTTGCTGCGACTTATGGAATTGGGAAAATTAAAGCAATCGCTGTGGCTCGAAAAGGCTACACTCTGGATCAGCTTGGTAAGCCCTTGGCAAATATCGTTGTAGTCACCGAACAAGCAACAGCTTTCATGGGTGCGTGCTATGGTTTTACAACTCCCACCTCTTCGATGACCAAGAACCGCCAGAAGCTATGGGCACAGAAGACTGGCAAATCGACAGCAGCACCGAAGCTGTGTAGTTTGCCCCCAACTACAGAAGCGTTTGAGCAGAACGTTCGTAGAGCACACCACCAAGTCGCTCACTGGTACAGTGCCCTGAGTGGGGATCCACCAACTCTCGCTGCAGTGGAACACGGGTGGGAAGCTGATGACACTAACAAGTGTTTCATCCCTCGAAATATGGAGGACGGTGTATCCTACGCCCCGGAACACATTCTCAAGCTGGTCAGATGTGGCTGCACATCTGGGCGAGCATGTAGAGGTGGGAAATGTGGCTGTATGGGGCGCCAACTTCCATGCACGATGTTCTGCACTTGCGGTGGTGGTACTGCCTGTTCCAATCCATTCAAAATCACTGAGAGTGCAACAGATCATGCCGATATCTCTGATGACAGCGATGAGGCAAACGACCGAGCAATGGATGTCGACGATGAGGACGATGAATAGTTTCTAGATATAAGATATTTGGTCCATTGGGGCATTAATTTAGCTTCATTTATTAGAGTATAACATGTATAATATGTACTGATATAACGTTGAAACATTTGGGCAACGTGAAGATGCCAAATTGTTGCATTTATTATTAGTAGTATTAGTATTTATACGACATATTATTATTTATATTATTATTATTATTATTATTATTATCGGTAGTATCATATACTTTACATGTATGTCTACTTTTAAGTCACGCCAATGTCATGTTTGAGATGATAATTATTACAATAAATGTTGTCCGATTCTAAATAGATTTGTGTTCTTATATTTTGCTTGCTATCATAATCAATATTGCTTGTAAACTGGCGAATGACTTCAGAATCATATTATATGCTTTACAAAGCACATATATATACAGACACTTTATAATTCAACTGCATGTACAACAGATTATATTAGTTTTAGTGTGATTTTGGCATTTTTACAGGTATTTTGGCGGCCATATTGGATTTATGCCATCAATATGGCCGCCAAATGATCCAATAACATCATAATCCACTTCCTTGGTCTCTAAAACATATATTTAGACACCAATTTCATCCTTTTACTGTACTTAGAACAGGAGTTACAGCCTAATTTATATGTTGATTATATATGGCGGTCATCTTGGCGGCCATCTAGGATTCTGAAAAAACCAAGCCGGTGACAATTGGCCACCCAGCCTAAATTTCATTTAGACTCTAATATCTATCAAAAAAATAAAAATAAATATTGTTGCCAAACATTGCAAGGTCCCCCGGCCCAGCCACCGGACTATGTGTCCCGGGGTAACGGGTTCTCCGTTACCCACCACAGACTCAAGGGCTAATGCGACGGAGATGAGCACCGAGGCCACGCGCAGTATATCGTATAGACCCCATCTTCACATTACCTTACAACTGTATGCTTTCCATATGCTTATATCAAAATAAGTTACACCTCATTTAACTATAAGGTAATATAATATATACTCACATCAAAATGGTCTCCTCAGCAGAAGCAGGTCCCTGATGGGATGAGTAGGCGCCATGCACTGCTCGCAACCACATTGTCCTTTTGTTAGCTTTTGGAAGCCTAATGAATATCTTCTCCGGCATGCTAATACTTGTGGTCTTGTACATTGGTACAAAACACCAGTAATATGTTGACTTTGCCATGACAAAAATAGTATACACCACGTCACCAACTGAAGAGTAGCATCTAAGGGTGAATTATACTGACCCAAGTCCTTACTGAATGTTGACGTCACAGCCAGTCTGCGATCATACTGCCGCACGCCGCTTTCTTCTCAACTTTGATTTTTTAAATTTCCATGGATAAGGCTTATTTGATCGAATAACTTTTAACATAGAAACATGCAGCCAATTTCATCAGAAAAATTAAAAACCACCAGAAAAATAAGAGAAAAAAAAAATCGACCGGAAACCAGTCCATTGGCAGATTAATGGCCCGACTGCACCAACAGTTTAGGCCAGCTGCTTGTGGAAAAAAAAATGAGATGGCAGATTAAAGATTATATTGCTTAGCATTGATATACTGCAGCCGTTGTCACAAAAAAGCTGTTTATTATATCATTATTCTAATCCTTCAAACTACCGTCCTATAGCTTTGACTTCCTGCCTTTCTAAAGCTTTTGAATTTATACTTAATAATAAGATTCATAAGCATCTATCTGCTCACAATCTTCTATCTGATCGTCAGTACGGTTTCCGTTAAGGGTGATCTACTGGCGATCTTCTAGCTTTCCTAACTGAATCTTGGTCATCCTCCTTTAGGGGTTTTGGTGAAGCTTTTGCTGTTGCCCCTGACATATCAAAAGCTTTTGATAGAGTCTGGCACAAATTTTTAATTTCTAAACTGCCCTCATTAGGTTTCTATCCTCTCTGTACCTTCATCATAAGTTTTCTTTCAAACCGTTCTATTGCAGCTATTGTAGACGGACATTGTTCTTCTCCTAAATATATCAATAGTGGTGTTCCCCAGGGGTATGTTGTATCACCCACTTTCTTTCTATTATTCATTAATGATCTTCTAAGTCTAACTCAAAGCCACTCCTACGATAATAATTCTACCCTGTCTTTTTCAAGGTCGTTTATTAGACGTCCAATTCAACAGGAACTAAGTTATTCACGGAGAGATGCCACCGAGCGCCTAACTTCTGATCTTTCTATAATTTCTGAATGGGGCAAAGCAAACCTTGTTTTGTTCAATGCCTCAAAAACCCAATTTCTTCACCTATCTACTCGACAAAACCTACCAGATAACTATCCCCTCTTCTTCAATGACACTCAACTATCTCCTTTTTCTACAATGAACATTCTAGGACTATCCTTTACTGAAGATCTGAACTGGAAATCTCACATCTCATCTCTTGCTAAAACAGCTTCTAAGAAGTTAGGTGTCCTGTGGCGTCTGCGTTCTTTTTTTCTCCCTCCCAGTTGCTTGCTCTTTACAGGGGCCTTATCCGTCCATGTATGGAGTATGTCTTCGCATGTTTGAGGAGGATCCCCTCATACAGCTCTCCTAAACAGGGTTGAGTCAAAAACTTTTCATTGCATCAACTCCCCTCCTCTGACTGACTGTCATCAATTATTAAATCACCGCCGTAATGTTGCTTCTCTTGCTATCTTCTACCGTTATTTTCATGCTCACTGCTCTTCTGAACTGAATAACTCCATGCCTCCCCCCCCCCCTCCCACGGCCTCTCTGCACAAGACTTTTTACTCATTCTCATCCCTATAATGTCCACCTTCCTAATGCAAGAGTTAATCAGTATCTTTACACTTTCATCCCTTTCACTGGTAAATTCTGGAACTCTCTTCCTGTTTCTATTTTTCCACCTTCCTACGACTTAAATCTTTTCAAGAGAAGAGTAACAATTAAGACACCTCCCGAACTAAATTGGCCCACCTTCCTTTTTTTATTCTCTTACTGTCTTCTTTATAGGGACTGGCAACTAAGCGGGCTTTGTGATACCTCTTTTTGTTGTGGCCTTGGCGAGTCCTTTGTAATGTAAAAAAAATATATATATTTATATTACTGAACATTAAGAATGTCATGATTCACTAATTGTCTATTTGCAGATTCTCTATTACCTCTCCCATTCTCTACATGCTTTCCAGCGAGGACCAATGGTTGTGGCCGCTTTCTAACTTCGCCTGTAAATATGTTAAGGATCATAGTGTTGGCACAAGAATCTCTATGGGTAGCTGGACGTTGGAAGCCAGCAGGCCGATTGAGCCACATCACTGGAACCAGGCGTTCCTACATGTCCAAAGGTGACGTGACACTGACCTTCCAAGTCCTCTCTCTCTCTCTCTCTCTCCTCCTCCCAGTCCATCTCCTCTCTCCTCTCCTCTCTCTCTCGTCTCTCTCATCTCTCTCATCTCTCTCTCTCATCTCATCTCATCTCTCTCTCTCTCTCTCTCTCTCTCTCTCTCTCTCTCTCTCTCTCTCTCTCTCTCTCTCTCTCTCTCTCTCTCTCTCTCTCTCTCTCTCTCTCTCTCTCTCTCTCTCTCTCTCTCTTCATAACACACCACCCGTCTTCTTCCATGTTCATCTCAACATTAGACAACAGTCTTTCTTCTCATCCCATTTTTATTTTCCTTTTTTTTCAGGAAAGATTTTTTATCTTTCCTGCCCCTTGCCTTCCTTCTTCTCTCGCTTCTCTCTTCCTTCTTCTCTCTCACACAGTGACTTACTGGCCAATAGCCTCTTGAGAGCCATTCACCCCTCGAACCTTCCCAGAAACTGCTCGTCGTGAAGGACACTTTTTATATACCGAAATGGCCCCTAGCTAGATTGGGACTTTTTTTCCATTTTTTTGAAATATTGGTTAATATAATCCTTATTCATTGCTCAAGACCAATGCCTGCACTGTCAGTCCCACCGCTTCCGTGTACAAAGCACATGTCGCCCAATGTAAAATACTCGCTTCATATTCCGAAAAAAATAAAATTCCCGCCCTTAACATCATTGATAACCACAATATTCCTTATTGCTCTGACACTGAGAAGCAACACCAAGAGGATCAAACATTGCCACAAGGTCATAAAGATCGATCAGTTAGCGCAATGTGGAATGATTACCTATTTTGTGAGTATGGCTCGTCCACAACGATCAAAGCACGATCATTTTGTCAAAGCTAACACAAAGCCTCAACGTATCAGGGTGTACGATCAAGGATTCACAAGCCTGAACGAGACCTGAACCATATTCATAGGGTATCATCTGAGCCTATTTCCATGGATTGCATATGGAATGGTAGAAATAAAGTCACAAAAGGAAAAGGTGCAGACCTGGGCAAGATGAAGTACGAAAGCATTGGCTACTTCATATGTTCGTTCTTATCATTGTACAGAGATTATGACAGATGTCGAGAAAGGAAAGACATACTAAACGTGCGCGTGGTATAGAAGAAACCATGTTCAAATGGTAAGAACTGGAAAATTAATTGATAATTCGTTTTAATATGGTATATATGGCATATTTGAAGTTAACTAAACGTAACAGGTTAGTTTACCATTAGCAGTGAGTAAAGAGTGCAAAGGATTAATAAAATGTTAAACATATTTGTGATGGATATAGACGTATATGAGAGATCAGGGGCGAAGCTAGGGGGAGGGGGGAGCTAGGCCTCCTTCGGCTCAGATGAGTAACATACAGTGGACTGGTATGAACTGAGTAATTGTCATTAACTAAAAAATATCAGTGATTGACAAATGAAAATACACGACTTCATATTAATAATTTCAATAGTGATACAATCAACACATTTTCATGAGGGCTTTCACCTCTGTATGTGTGTAAATAATGACCTCCATATAATAGTGCCTGTTATAGGATCCACATCTAAAAAAATCCTGGCTACTCTTCATGAGAGATAGTTCATATACTAAGTACGATCTAGGAAGACCTAAAATTGATCTCCAGTAACAAACTTTCTTTTCCGAACAAAGTGGTGTGCGGAAAAGTAGTTTCAACGGAGCTGAAAGGAGATGCGGCTTTTTACAGATATGACATGATATGTATTAAATTTAAGCTCATGATTGTTGTTAGAAAATTTGGAAGAGATTTTGTCTTTGGGAGACAGGCGGCACCTGGTGTTAAGTGTTACTGATACATGAAAGAAAATGGCAAGATAGGGGTTTGGGGGAAAGAACAATAAGCTTTTCATGTTGACTCACCTACCGGTCAAAGATACCGCCCCAGGAACGTTTCGTTGCATTAACAGCAAATGCCTTGTTATGGTTCTATAAGATATAATTCTTCCTGGGTAAATATCCAGATTGGCCGGGTATTTTTCTTCCTTTTTCTAATAAACATTAACTTGTGGTGTTTACTGCATCCTCTGTTTATCACCTATCCTTCATTGTGTTACGTGGCCTTTCCCTCTCAGTGACAACTTTTTCATGTTCGTCGTCAGTCTACGGCGTGCCCTTCAAACTCTGCTTTGTATGCCTGTTTTAGGGCTTACTTTGTGATGACTTGAATGCAAGTGATATGTATATTCTAAACAAAAATCTAAGCACCATTAAAACTAAAATATTGATGTTTTCAAAACCTGTGGTCGCAAAATATATTTATTTCCCTTGCGAGAATCTGGTACTCGTATTGACTTGATTATGTAGAATAATGTTAACTGACACGACTCTTGCAGGATGTGTCCCGTCATGCAGGTGAAGATAAAGAAGAGAGAGGGACACTTGTGGTATTGCTACGATGACAACGTTGACACCCGCTGTGAGGTAAAGCTTGACTCAACCTTATCGGAGCAATGATCGATAATCTTGTTTATATTAGAATCTTATCTCAACGAACTATGAACTTGAACACACACACACACACACACACACACACACACACACACACACTGTCTGGGCTGGTACTTGGCCTTCTTATCTCAATAAATTATCAGTAGCGCAAAACAAAATTTTTAGATGTATATTTTTCATGGGTAAGTTCGACTCTGTAAATCTTATATATTCAACGCATAAATTACTGAAATTTAATAATATACATAACAATTTTTTGCTATTATGTATTTTTAGAAATATAACTCTCACTTCAAGTAACATATATTCAATTTGGTAGGGAACTCTTATGCAACAAGAGGCACCGGTATAGACCTGAGATGTCCACAATACCGCACAGCTCTGTACAGGCACAGCATCATGTACTCCGGACCACAGTTATGGAACTCATTACCACCAAATATAAAATCTCTTGTTTACAATAGTACACTCTCCATATTTAAGAAAACTTCTAGAAATTATTTGTATACACTTCAATCTATGTAAATATTAGTGAGTACGAATGTAAGTGTTGTTATGCATGATCGTGTGTGTTTGTAGCTGTGTGTGTATGTATGTGTGTGGTGTGTGCATAATATGTGTAGTATGTAAAGTATTGTATTGTACGTATTGTAGTATTGCATTCTAAATGTATGAATGTATATAAGTGAATATTGTGTGATATGTGTTTGTACGACAGTGTTTGAATGACTGTTAGTTTGTGCGTGCGTGCGTGCGTGCGTGCGTGCGTGCGTGCGTGCGTGCGTGCGTGCGTGCGTGCGTGCGTGCGTGTGTGCGTACGTGCGTGTGCGTGAGTGCGTACATTTGTGTATTACTTATTCCACGATTGTCCGCCCCACGTTGCCTAGGCCTATGCATTCTCTTATATAAATTATTTCGTTTGCCAGGGAGCGTCGGCTCGGCAGACCGTGCCATTTCCTAATGTATTATTGTTGTAGATCCCCTTATGTAATTGAATTATACTGGCAATAAATATTGAACTTGAACTTGAACTTGAACGCACACCACACACACACACACCACACACACACACACACACACACACTATTGATAAGGATCTAGGTATAGCATACCACAACAAATAATAGATATAATATATACCATAATAAGAAATAACATATAATAAAAGGAAACATTATTTTCTTTAAATAATTTCCACATAATTATTATCTTTCCCCATTTAATTGGCAGGCAGAGACAGGAAGAGCACTTTACTTGTAGTCGTGTGTGTGTGTGTGTGTGTGTGTGTGTGTGTGTGTGTGTATGTGTGTGTTGCTGGGATATATGTGTGCGTCTGTCGCACTGCACGGGAAAACGCATATGATTGAGAAAGACGGAAGGAAGAAGAGAGAGAGAGAGAGAGAGAGAGAGAGAGAGAGAGAGAGAGAGAGAGAGAGAGAGAGAGAGAGAGAGAGAGAGAGAGAGAGAGAGAGAGAGAGAGAGAGAGAGAGAGAGAGAGAGAGAGAGAGAGAGAGAGAGAGAGAGAGAGAGAGAGAGAGAGAGAGAGAGAGAGAGAGATAACCTCTTTCACTAAAGGGGGAAGCCTTTCCCCTATCTATGGTGTTAATCCGTTTTATCTCAAAACTCCAGACAACTCTGCCACATCCTTCTCCTTTCCTTCCCTCTCCTCTCATCCAAAGCGAGACCATAGGTTTGGGAGGGGTGCTGGTGATCGTCCATGCAAGTACATACATGATTGTAACATGGTTAGGTACTACATGTCTCTCGGACGGCGCGAGGACGCACCGGGTACGTGACCGAGCGATGTTGGTATTATAGGCACAAATTTCTACCCCTATATGTACATCTCATGCATGCACCTTTTTCTGTTAATAATTTCCATGCTTTAAAACTATTCTTATGACGTGTCTTGCCCTTGCCACGTCATCTACCACAGCCACCAGAGGACAGCACCTCACGGACACGGCTACACCCTGACGCTAGCGGCACCCCCTGACTACGCCCTGCTACGGCCACTGGTACTAGGCAGAAAGTGATATAATCTTGTGTGTGGTGGTTGTGTGTGTCTGAACAATCTGCAAGGTGGATACATTATGTGCACTGTTATTTACACTGTTATCTATTAAATTACAACGTGCTGTATAAGAACGTTAAACTCTGTTCAGTTATTTCTAATAATAATTATAATACAACTTGTCGTTTGATAAGCCTCCGCTCGGCGCACATCTTCCACTCTTACCAAACGTAAGTATATGTTATCTCATACGTATTAACACGTATGGGGCTAACATATTTGGTGGCAGCGGTAGATGACGTGGCCAGGGCGTGGCATGTAGCGTGACTCGTCATAGGAATAATCTTAAAACATGGAAATGAATAGCAGAGAAAGGTGCATGCATGAGCTGTACATATAGGGGTAAAATTATGTGCCTATAATGCCAAAAAGAAAGCTTCAAATGAACCATCGAGAAAGTCACGACTTTCCTCAGTTATCTACAATTTTGTGTTGAACTCGAAACTGCTGCGACATAGAGCTAAAATCTTTTGGCATTTTCAGATACTTCATCCGGGATCTAACCTTATGAAGGTGGTAATGAGAAAATCATCTACTTGGTATGGAAGGAATAATGAAGTCACATCTCTGTCCGGGTTCGTTGTCATTCCTGAGGCCCAGGAGGACCCCGGTGCGCCACTCCAGCGCAGTGCCACTCACCCACACCGGTACACCCTCATGCCTATATTCCATCATGCCATCTTTGACGGAGTGACTGTAATGAACGTTTTTCATACTTTTCTGGAAACCTTAAATGAAGTGATAGATGGTAAGTTCGTTGATGATTCTGCCCAGAGGGGAATATTTGTATCGAATGAAGAAATTAAGAAAATAGGGGAAGACATGCTTGCAAGTATGGGGCAAAATACAATTCCGGAGGAGAAAAATAAAAAAGAACTTGTCATCCTGAAGGGCTTTCCGCCTCCAGGAGGCAAAACCCCCACCACCAAATTCATCTTCAGGAGCATCGACATGGCTGACATGGCGATTATGAAAGAAGCCTGTAAACGAGAGGGTGTAACATTCCACACTGCCGTCATGAATGCATACCAAACAGCCGTGGTTGAGTTGCTTCAGGAATCTGGAGTGCAGGAGGACAAATTTATCTTTTGTGTCAATATGACCACTGACCTGCGCCGTTACATGGCTAAGAGAACCCTACCAATCTACGGCCTACACGCTGGACTCGATAAGATGTTCATAGAGGTAAATATTACTCACAGATGTGGTTTCTGGGACTTATCAAGAAACATCGAAAGAAAGAAGAAAGAACATCTCAGCTCCCAGGAACCCCTACGTCAGATGGTAGCGCAAACATTGGCTGCTGAAAACAGTCACCCTAGCAACGAGCCATCACTACCAATATTTGACTATTCCATCGCAGGTACAAGGGAACTAGTAAAGGTCGATTCTAGTAACACTGTTCAAGTGGAAGGTGGTGTTATGTACGCTTTCGTTCATAACAGCTTTGTAATGAGCAACTTAAACTTCTATATCAGTAAAGGAACATATTTGTTTACTTACAATTATTCCTCCGACCTTATGACAGAAAAAACAGCGTCATTGGTGATGGACAAAACATTTCATGTTCTTCGAGACAAATGCCAGTCCTAAGGAAAGAAAATCCCTTAAAAGAGTCCACAACTTCATTGGTTTTATCTCAAGATTAGTTAGTTGATTATATTTTCTACATAAGTATCTATTCCAGTAATACAATGTTGGTGTTGATATCAATATCCAACGTTTATTTTAGAGCTGAATTTTATTGGAGATATTGTGACTTAGTTTGATATGTTTTAGACATAAGAAAATAAGGAAGCAACAAGAGGCCGTGAGACCTGCTTACACGAGGTAGTTCCTGTACACGAGGTAGCTCCTGTGATTATGAAAGGAAATTAAATCTTATTGTGCAAGTAAGCTTGAAGAGAATATTGAGTACCGAGGGAGATATGTAAAACATTATTCATTATGCATTCACTGGATTATAAGGGAGAGTTTTTTATTAATATTTCGTTTTGTTTGCATAGTATAACAAAACTAATTATTAGGCTATTGTATATATTATTTTCCTTATAACATCTAAAAGAGCATGTTATATGGTCAGAGCTGGGCAGTATTTGAATACATGTGTATCTAAATACGTATTTAAATACATTTGTGTATTTAGAAATGTATTTATAAATACATTGGTTGTCATGTATTTAAATACAGTATTTAAATACTTTTATGAGTATTTAATATGTTGTCCTCTCCATTGTCCCCGTCATTAAGACCTCCCCTTTGGGGAGGTCTTAAATACGGATGAGGATATGTGTAAGAGTCTAAATGATTATTTCTTAAGTGTTTTTATGGAAGAGGATACACAGACGATACCTGATAGTGAACAGATGTTCAAAGGAAGCGATGAGGAGAAACTCAAAGATATTGTGATAACTAGGGAAATGGTGGAAGAGGGTATAGATAAAAGGAAATTTTTTAAATCGCCAGGACCAGATGAAGTGTATCCCAGGGTATTAAAGGAATGCAAGGAGGTTGTTAGTGAGTCGTTAGTGCACATTCTTAGGAAATCGGTTGAGATAGGCGATGTGCCATTATTGTGGAGGAAAGGAAATGTTGTTCCCATATTTAAGAAGGGAGACAGAGGACTAAAGTCAAATTATCGACCCGTAAGTCTAACATCAGTGGTGGGTAAATTATTGGAATCTATTATTGCAAAAAAACATTAGAGAGCACTTAGATAAACATAGTTTGATCAATGATTCACAACATGGATTCACCAAGGGTAGGTCATGTCTCACCAATTTATTGAGTTTTTATAGGAAAGTTTATGAGACGGCAGATAATGATAAGGATTATGATATAATATATCTGGACTTTAGTAAGGCATTTGACAAAGTACCACACGAGCGACTCTTAAATAAGTTAGAGCTCATGGTATATATGGGAAGGTTCTTCATTGGATCAGAGCTTGGCTAAGTAATAGGCAACAAAGGGTTACAATTAATGGTTCTAAATCTGAATGGGGACTGGTGACAAGTGGAGTTCCACAAGGGTCTGTTTTGGGTCCATTACTATTTTCTGATTTACATCAACGACTTGGATAGTGGGATTAGCAGTGATATCAGCAAGTTTGCTGATGATTCTAAGTTAGGTAGGATTATTGGATCACAGTCTGATGTAAACATATTGCAGGGAGACTTAGATAAACTTAACGAGTGGGCAGTCAGATGGCAGATGGAATTTAATATTGATAAATGCAGCGTTATGAATGTTGATAGAAAAAACCCTGGTAATAGATACACCATAAGCAATGTATCGCTGAAAAGATCAGAAGGTGAAAAAGATCTTGGAGTGAGGGTGAGCCCAGACCTCCGACCTGGGAAACAATGTATTGAGGCCAGAAATAGAGCTAATAGAGTATTAGGATTCATTACCAGAAGTGTTAAAAGTAGAAGTACGGAAGTTATTCTAAAGCTTTATCTGGCTCTAGTCAGGCCTCATCTAGACTATGCGGTTCAGTTTTGGTCTCCATATAACAAGATGGATATAGTATTGTTAGAAACAGTGCAGAGAAGGATGACCAAAATGATACAAGGGATGCGTAACTTTAGTTATGAGAGGAGATTTAAGTTATTAAAATTACACTCACTCGAGAGACGCAGAGTAAGGGGCGATCTGATAAAAGTTTTTAAGTGGATAAAGGGATTTAATAAAGGAGGGGTAGGAAAAGTTCTTACGGCTTTTAACCAGGGTAGAACAAGAAGTAACGGATTCAAGCTGGAAAAGCGTAGATTTAGAAAGGAAATAGGGAAAAACTGGTTCACAAATAGGGTGGTGAATGAATGAAATGGTCTCAGTAAACAGGTAGTTAGTGCGGAGTCATTAGGGAGCTTTAAAGAGGAGCTGGATAGGTTTATGGATGGGGATGAAAGGTGGATGTAGGTAGTGTTAGGTGACAGGAACTACCACGTGTAGGCCTCGCGGCCTCTTGTAGCTTCCTTATTTTCTTATGTTCTTATTGTATTTAAATACTCATAATATAAAATTTTTAATATTTTCTTAACCCCTTCACTGCGGATATCAAATTCATAGGCCTACCCCCCTGTTCGGCATGTTTAATTAAAATATAAAATAATTACTGATCATATTTTAAAGTGCCTAAATGAATAGGATGCTCATTCCATACCAGAAAATCTATGTTTCGTCTTGGTGGAGGCTACCAGCTAAGTGAAGAGTTACGTCAAAGTGCAGCAACAGGGCCGTGACCGTGCTGCCAGACGCACAATGAAACTACTTACTACTCAACATAATACAGCTTATTTTGGTACATAAATGCTTCATTCATGCATTCATTCATTCATTCATACTTCTGTTTTATATCCATCATGAATATATTGAATATCTTGACTATTTAGCCTCGCCATTCAAGTAGAGGGCGCGGCAGCGTCAACACGTCGTACTGTACCGCTTGAACTTATTAGTCACATTAACTCACGCAAGCAGAAAAAGAGGTTCTATAGTATCGCAACACTTGACACTGTTGCCATACAAGCCTATCACAGCGAATATTTACCCACAACATCATTGAGCGCGCAGTTTAAATACAGAAACCATATATGTTCCAGCCGCAGTGAACCCTTAAATAGCTGAGAGACCGTATTTGTACCAGCCGCAGTGAAGGGGTTAACAGTTAATTTGGTCATAACCCCGCCCAACTATCTGGCAACCCTGATATTACAGTGAACCAGTGTTGCCACTTTAAAGGAAATTTCCTTCTTTTAAGGAAATTTAGGACTGAGGAGGAAATTTCTAAAGAAACCCAAAATCTAAGGAAATCCTAAGGAAATCCGTTTTTTTTCGGACACATTACAATTTGTGTATATTTCAAATGTATTTACAAATGTATTTAAATACAATTGATATATTTAGTATTTAGTATTTAAACATTCGTTATATGTATTTAGTATTTAGTATTTAAATACATTTCTCCCATGTATTTAGTATTTAATTACATTCAATGTATTTTGTGCCCAGCTCTGTATGTGGTCCACTTCATCATTTTCTCTTGAGGGTCTCGTTGAGTATAAAAACTGTTGTTATAACTATTTTGTGAGAGCCACGAACTGGCTCGCGGACCGTGCAATGATTATACCATTGGGTTACAAACACACACACACACACACACACATACACACACACACACACAAACACACACACAGTCACACACACACACACACACACACACACACACCACACACACATACATACACGCACATATACACACACACGCACACACACACACACACACACACACACACATACACACGCACACACACATACACACACACATACAAGGGTACTCCGTAGTGCAGTGATAACACACTCGGTTCACAACCGAGAAGTTCTGGGTTCGATCCCCGGGCAGAGTGAAGAGAGATGGGTGGTCTTCTTAAACCCGAGCCCCTGTCCACCCAGCAGTGAATGGGTACCGGGTGTTAGCCGGAGGTTGTGACCCGCCTCCCGGGGTGGTGGCTTTGACCAACACTAAAATTACCTAAGGATAAATGATAAAATGTAGATATGAAGACGGGGCCATACGAGTGTAGCTCAGGCCCTGTAAAATGCAACTAGATGAATACAACTAGATGAATACACACACACACACACACACACACACACTAACACATGTGTGCCATATTTGGATCCTAGGATTTTTAAGAGATTATCATTTCTCTTGATACTATGTACTATGTCTTATTTTGTTAATTTTTTGTGGGGTCAACATAATCCATCAGATTATCAGATTGGATAACAGCGAAACTCTTCATTATATTTAATAGTGGTTTACGCAGTCAGGTATCTAATTATAGAGGTATAAGTGTGAGGAAAAGTATTGCCAAAATATATAGCATGATCCTTTGTAAGAGACTCAGTGAATGTTTCCGTCCGTACCGTAATCAAGCATGCAGGGGCCCAGGCTGGCAGGGGATATCTAGAAAACATTTTTATTTTAGCATTTAAAAAAATGTAGCTTGTTTGTTACGTTTACATTATATTTCACAGGTGAATGACTTGTGTCGGTGACGGCATCTCACCGACAACGATGACGATCAGAAGTTAGGCGCTCGGTGGCATTTCTCCGTGAATCACTTAGTTCCTGTTGGTTTGGACGTCTAATGAATGGCGTTGAAAAATGCAGGGTAGAATCATTAACGTAGGAGTGGATAGGGCATTGAGTTAGACTTAGAAGTTCATTAATGAATAATAGAAAGAGAGTGGGTGATAGGACAGAACCCTGAGGAACACCACTATTGATAGACTTAGGAGAAGAACAATGTCCGTCTACAATAGCTGCAATAGAACGTTTTGAAAGGAAACTTAAGATGAAGGTACAGAGAGAAGGATAGAAACCAAATGAGGGTAGTTTAAAAATTAAAGATTTATGCCAGACTCTATCAAAAGCTGTTGATATGTCAAGGGCAACAGCAAAAGTTTCACCGAAACCCCTAAAGGAGGATGACCAAAATTCAGTTAGGGAAGCTAGAAGATCGCCAGTAGATCGCCCTTTGCGGAAACCGTACTGACGATCAGATATAAAATTGTGAGCAGATAGATGCTTAAGAATCTTCTTATTAAGTATAGATTCAAAAGCTTTAGAAAAGCAGGAAGTCAAAGCTATAGGACGGTAGTTTGAAGGATTCGAACGGTCACCCTTCTTAGGAACAGGTTGGATGTGAGCAAACTTCCAGCAAGAAGGAAAAGAGGAAGTATATAGACAAAGACGGAAAAGTTTGACCCGGCAGGGTGCAAGCACCGGAGCACCGGGCGGCACCGGAGCGATAGGCGAGATGTGTTGTTGTAATTCGGCACCTGAGCGAATTACAACACATCTCGCTCTATAATGGACTGTTCAATGAGGTGGACGGACGATGGAGCTGGACGTACAGATTGCTATTTTTGACTTGAAACAAAGATTGTCAAACTCATTATCAGCCAGAATTTAACTTTATTATTCCTTAAATTCAAATTAAATAACACAGGAAATATATATTTTGAAGACTGGTGTGAGAGAAGTAGAACGAGTATCATGGTCTAGATCAGTATTTCCCAACCTGGGGGAAATTTCCCCCTGGGGGAAAATTTCAGGATTCTAAGGGGGAAATTTATCCCGAAGGACATCTAAATTACTAGCATTTAGTCGACAGAAGAAAATCTCTTAGAATGTGGCTATTGACTTTTCTTCCAGTATATATAAATATAGAGGATAGTGTCTATATACTTGTGTTATTAAGCAAGTAAATGTTGTGTTTTGGCTACTTTTTTCCTTGTCCACATGAAGGGGGAAGTCCGGATGGTTGAACTGGTTGAAGGGGGAAACAACAGTAAAAAGGTTGGGAACCACTGGGACTCTAGATCATAGGTTCTCAAACTTTTTGACCTGCGACCCCTCCACATAATTTCGAAAGGCTTGCGCCCCCCCCCCCCCCCCCATTCTTACTAAAGCATTTCTGACAATCTGACACATTTACATTCGTTCTATTTTTTTTTTTCTCTCTCTCTCTCTCTCTCTCTCTCTCTCTCTCTCTCTCTCTCTCTTACACACACACACACACATACACACAAACACACGCATACCCACACATAGGTAGAGTCTTATTGCTTCGTATCATAACATTCTAGGTATAGTATATTCGGTACAACATTATGAATACTTAAATGATACCGTAATCAGTGCAATCTATGTCCAATATTCTTGCTTTACACGCATTGAAAAAATAAGTAACCTAAATATAGTTTAGACGTGGATTTGTAATGCATTAACAAGGAAGGGTCGGGCAGCGATGATACAAGTCTGCTGGCCGTGTGAGCGTGGTGATGAGGGCTTGACGGAAAGGGGAGGGAGGACAAAGGATCAACCCTTTTCTCAGTCAGATTATGTAACTGTACTAGTTTGTTAGTAATTTATTAAAGCCTAGGAAGGTATAATCATTATTTAGTTTTATACTGAAAATAGATAAAAAAGAATCAGCATAAATTATGAATATTGTGTTCTTTAATTAATTTTGCACATTCTAGATATCTCGCAATCCCCCAGAAGACTTTCGCGACCCCTCGATGGGTCGTGACCCCCAGTTTGAGAAACTCTGATCTAGATTACGTGTGAGCGTTCACTCACTTGCCGTTGGAATAGGCGGGGGAGAGGCAGGTTACCATTGGAGGAGCGTCTTTGTTCGTGTGGAGAAATTCAGACCGTGAAACATGTTTTTGAATAGTGCGTAAGATCTGCCCAGCTGCGATAGCAATTTTGTTTTACTACCCTGGAATACTTGTTGGTGGATAGGATGGATCATAAAACTGTATGTCATGTTATCCATAAACCTATATGCTTAGTAATATGTCAGAAAATGCCAGCTTATATTTCTCGTTGTCTATTGTGTTGGATATTTCATGTTTAAGCTTTGTATATTTTGATTTTTTTTTTTTAACAATGTGTTTAAGGATTATGCATTTTGATATTTTGGTGATATGTTACATATATCATATGAGTCTGTGGTCAATATATATATATATAATATATATATATATATATATATATATATATATCTACTGGCCATATGTCTGCCTTCCATGCGTGGTGCTGTCTGCTGCTTGCAACCCGGGTGTGGGTCGCGTGTCCGACTCACAATTCACCACATAACAAAAAACACCAGAACCTCTGGGTTTATGTTATGGCCAATTTCGGTTTGTGTACCAACCCTATTCACTTTTTGAGTCAGAAAACATCCAATATACTTATTTCATGAAGATTTTTATGATGATTGCTATCGCAACGTACACCACCTCTAAGGCAGTGTTTAGCGGGGTATTGCCGAAACTTCATCAATGTTCGCTTTGAATACCAAAGCCTGGAGTGGTTAAGTAAACAACCTAGGTTGTACACCGCTCTGAATGCCACCCCTGACTTCTTCCCGCCTCTCAACCCCCACGTATACCCTCTCCCATGTGAACAGGCGCGTCCTCTGATGGTTAGAGGAGGCAAACAGGTAATTTATCCCTAATAGATTAAGCCTTTTAACCAAATGCCCAGGAGCACTATACGAAATTTTATATATTCATATTGCAGTAATTTGTCCTATTGCTTGAGTGCCGCTTCGAGACTCACCTGATACCCCGGTCTCACCGGGCTTAAGTCGTGTTCACGATGGGTTTGCGATGTCTTTTTTGGCTGTTCGCAACTTGGACGCAACGAGGATTAAGTAGGAATAGATCGGTGTACAATCCATTCTACGATTTTTTAACGCAAGCAGGATTTGCTGCATGCAGCATTTCCTCCTTGCGACAAAAACATCGGATCGACCACGTAGATAGGACGCAGATTAATCTGAGATACACCGCCTACCGACCCCCTACCACTCGCAGACTAGTCTGCGTGAAATTGCCATTCGCAGACTAGTCTGCGTTAAATTGCCATTCGCAGACTAGTCTGCGGAAAGTCTCAGAACAGTCTGCGTTTGATCGGCAAATAAACAAAATCATTTGAATTTTGTCCAGGTTCTTCCAGGTGTTCGCAGATCGTTCGCAGAGTGTTCGGCGACAGGACGCAGACTGTTAGCAGATAAGACGCAGAATAGAAGAAAAAAAATCCCCCCATTTTTTTGTTTTTTCCCCCGATCGGTTGCAGACTGTTCGCAGAGTGATTGCTTCCTAACGCAGAATAGTCTGCGATAGGGTAAGGTTTTGTCGAAATCTCAACTTGAACGCAGCGTATTTTTAACGGAAACCCATCGTGAACACGACTTAAGCCCGGTGAGACTAGGCTATGAACAGAGTTGTTTCTGGCATTTTGCCTCAGCTATGTTGGAGGACCTAAGGTGGTCCTACTCTGATTTTCCATGGAATTATTATTGCTGCCGTGTCAGTGACCTATCCCTTTGTGCAGAGTGCATAATTCTACCCGGCATGGAGTCATACATTCTCTAAGCTCGTCAACCTTGGTTTAACTCTTTTTCGTGCTGTTAGAGAAGTATAAGGCTACTTCATAATTATTAAGGTACCTTATTGGAGTGGGGCCAAATTAGTTAGAAGACCGTGTAGAATTTCATCGCCAGATGTCAGCAGTAGAATTGAATAGTATCAGCAGCAGATATTAAAATAATTATAATAATATATACCTTAACACTACAAGGGAGGGAGTTATAAAAGGAAAGGGATAATTATATGAAATCACAAGAGAGAGAGAGAGAAGAGAGAGAGTGTGTGTGTGTCAGGACCGAGGTGGTTATCAATTAATATTACCAACCCTAAGCAATGTGGGGGAAGCAAAAACAAGGAGTATGATTACCCCGAATATATTTACACAACAAAACAATAATAATAAATGGTTAGCCGCCAAATAAGTCACCAAACAACAACTGCAATGATGCAGGGGTAATGTCACCCTGGGAACTCCCTGGAACGCAGCTTTGAAGAGAGGTGGATTGCAGCGGAAATCGTCAGCACCGTTGAGTAACTCTTCATACAGCTGGGGAGCGTTGAATGGTTGTGGGACAGGGAAGGGCCAACTGTAATGAAACCCACGTCTTCAGGATGGCCTTCTAGGGATGAGAACAGCAGCTTGATAGTAGATGAGGTGTTGCTGGAGTGGAGAGCTATGGCCGTGTGCCTTAATCGTGGCGGTGAGGCTCCGTCATTAACTTGCGTAGAGTACCCCCTTACCCTGGGAGAGGGGCTGGAAGAGTTGACGTGGAAAGTCGAGTAGCTGCGCTTGAAGCCTTGAAGCACGCCGGTTGGTGAAGGTGAAGTGGTAATCACCGTTACCCGAACGATGGAGGTGTAGTTCCTCACACGGGGGGGGGGGGGGGGGAGAGAAAGAGAGAGAGAGAGAGAGGAGAAGGGAGAGAGAGAGGAGGAGAGGAGAAGAGAGAGAGAGGAGAGAGAGAGAGAGAGAGAGAGAGAGAGAGAGAGAGAGAGAGAGAGAGATTCGCGGATTCGTGCGCGCAGGCTCAGGTCACGGTGTATATAGCTCCTGACAAATTCAAGCTTTTCCTTAGGAAAACTGAGCCACTTCACTACGCAAAGTTGACCACCTGTCTGTAACGATCTTCTGATCACACAGGGGATAACAAATTTCATACAAACAATACCAAAAGACAGAAATAATGAGGTTTTACCTCCACCAATAAGTCAACTGCCACTCTCTCCTTCAAATCACGCCCGGACGTCACCTGTCAACCCCGATAGTCACCTATCAACACCGATACAGTGACCCCGCGCTCGCCACCCACACACCCACCCACCACTTTTGATTTATCTGCCATCGCTGTTCTTTTTTTCCATTTTTCCTCCCTTTCTCTCACTTTGGTACTGCCCCAGCTTCGTAGAGGACCTGCAGAGAGAACTCAACTCTGGGTGAAATAACACCAGCCAGCCTCCCGTTTGCATGAACAGTACTCCCTCCCCCTCCCTCCCTCCCTCCCTGTATAACAACAGTGACAAGTGACAAGCACTGCGGCACGTCACCACGCCACCACCACCACCACCACCCGTACTGCCTCACACCACAACCCGCGCTGCGACTAGTAGTGCGTTTTCGCGACGTTCACCACCCTGGTTCAGTCCAGTCTATACCGTTCCAGGCTGGACTGATGCTCGCGAAAATACATCGAGACTGGTCCCGTCCCATTCGTCGTTCCTATTGGCTGGGGGATCGAGTGGGCGGTCCTCCGGGCAGAAATGCACACATTTTTAAAAAGCGCGCGTTTTATTTACTTGACTTCTCAATGGGAAGTCAAGTAGCAGGGATGACTATGAAAAAATGAATGATGAAATTTCATTTCATTTACCGTTAATAACACTATCTATAGTCGCCACTGCACTAATGTCGCAGGGGGGCATATATTACGAGTTTTAGCATCACTACAGATCACATCACGTGCACAGTACGTAGTTTACATTATCTACATAACACTATAGCTACGGTACATGTCTTCAGTGACACATACAAGTCTGTAGTAATGCTAAAATTCGTAATATATGGCGCCTGGTGACATAAGTGCAGTGGCCACTATAGTGTTGTTGACGGTACATTCATTTCCCAAGATGTTGTTGCAGCAAATTGCGAATATTGTAATTTTTCGTGAAATTACTTAAATCTTATGGTCGGCCATCATGGTGTTTCATGTCTTATCAGCAGCACGAGAAGCTCCTGGTCGTTTTCCCCGCTGACTGTAGTGCGCATGCGCCAGTTCTCCCCACACTAGTCCAACTTGGTCCTGCTCGCTGGCCTGGCCCAGTGTAGCCCGTTCCAGCCCGGTCCAATCCGCCTCGCGAAAACAGTGGCCGCCCGGGACTAGTCCAGTCCAGACCGGGCCAGAGCGGTCGCGAAAACGCGCTATATGCCTGGTGATGTAAGCCACCACCGCCTCATCGCACGGCCTCCCGGCCTACCTGGATACGCACCTGGTCGTTGGTGTGCAGTCTGTGGCAAGACAATTAAACACCACTAAATCAGTCGCTGAATGCTCAGGAGGTGACTGCCCAACATCGCCCATACCAGCTGTCTCGACACCAACACAACACTCGACTGCTGTCAAGTCAGTGTTCTACGCGAGGCTGTGGGGATCTCGGCCCCCGTGGTCTTCCAGGAAGCAGTTGCACACCCACCACAGGGTGAGACTGAGCCTTCCAATACTGCCTCCACTGAATTTCTCACTGCCGATGATGATGATTATGAAGACTTGCAGCAATTAGAGCCCGGAGCTCTAGTCAAAATCATCAGGGAGTTAAGAGGAGAACTACGACGAAAAAACAGTATCCTCGGCTTTTTTGATACGACATCCCAGCGTATCGCCCAGCAGAGAGACGCTGTAGTAACCATCCTGGACTTTACTGACAACATAGCAGTAACCAAGTCCAGCCTTGAAGAGCTTGACACCAAGAACCATTGCCACAAGCGCTAAGCCTAAATGGGTTGACCGTCAGTGGCAAAAATACACTGCCACAAATCAAACCTCACAGGCCTGGTGGACGTCTGATAAGCCACTCCCACTTAAGTCTGTTGTCATACAACAGACGTGGTGTGAACGTCCATCAAGAGAACACGCCTACATCGGCCGCGAGGCTGGCAACAGGTGGCAGGGAGGTATGGTGTGTGGTGGGGCTGGCAACAGGTGGCAGGGAGGTATGGTGTGTGGTGGGGTTGGCAACAGGTGGGTCGACGCTTCCCCCCAATTGGTTGGGTTTATCCAGGGTTTAGCTACTGTAGCTATAGTGAATAGTCTTGCAATGTTAATGGCTTTTAAGTGTTTTAGGTTAATTAAGCAATGTAGGAGACATCTTAGATAGGGTTATAAAGTGAGTGATAATTAGAAATTTAGGATATTGAAATATTCCAAAATATAATAATTTGCATTCAAGATTTCTTTTATAATTCATAACCATTACCACATCAAACCATTCCTATCCCCCAAAAATAACTTTTTTCAGCTATCATGGAATTCCTGAGGGCAATAGAACATGACAGGCTGCACATGGAAAGGGTCTTCAGAGATCGGCTTGATCCTTTCTAGAGTCTAGATGTCAGTGACAACCACCACCTACGGTATTACCACCTACCCTGCCATGAGATCCTGCAGCTCTGTGAGGAGATTGAACCACAGCTTTCCAGACCCACCAATAGGCAAAGGTGGGCATTCCGCAATTTTAGTCCGCAATTCCGCAACTTGCGGAATGATAATTCGGTTGCGGAATTGCGCAATTACGGATGCCTGAAAAAATTGCGGAATTGCGAATTGCGGACCGCCAAAATTTTGAAACGCAATCGCAATAACTTGCGGAATGGGTAATTCGGTTGCGAAATTGCGCAATTACGGATGCCTGAAAAAATGCGGAATTGCGGGTTGCGGACCGCCAAAATTTTGAAACGCAATCGCAATAATTGTGACGGTCACCACCTTCAAAGTGGCAAGTGCCCGCGTGAACATAAGTTCCCACCAAATATGGTGGAGACGACACTGCCAACTGCCAACTGCCAAGTGTAGCAGTGACAGCATAGTCACTCAGTCAGTGCGTGCTGGGACTTGGGATTGAGAGCGTGTACGCTGGCCGTGTGTGTGATTAGTTGCCAACCTCCACATGCTGAACCAGAAGAAGTGGGAGGAGGAGGAGGAGGAGGAAGAGGAAGATTAGTAGATTACTTAGATTAGTGATTACTAACCAGTAGACTGTGAAGTGTAAAAGTAAAGAAAAACACTAAAAGAGACAAAGACTTAATTGTGAAGGACAAGTAACAAGTATAGACAGAAACAGAATAGGAATACAGAAGTATTAAACACTAATAAAGAGTCTAGAGACATTTTTTGTTTTAATTGTACGTGTTTAAGAGTCTAGAGATGTTTAAGAGTCTAGAGACATCTTTTGTTTTAATTGTAGGTGTTTTGTTTTAATTGTAGGTGTCAAAATTAGTTTGCGGAATTGCGTAATTGCGATTGCGAAAAGGCCTATCTGAAAAAAATTGCGGAATTGCGATTGCGGACTGGTGCAGGTCGGAATTGCGGAATTGCGATTGCGGAATTGGAAAAAAAAATTGCGATGCCCACCTCTGCCAATAGGACTGTAACAATTCCAATCCACACTCAAGTCTTGGTTGCTCTGCACTTCTTTGCTAGTGAATCATTCCAATGTGTTAGGTGACACTGTTGCTCTCAGTCAGATTACTTAAATTCCCCATACTCCATAATAGCTGACAACAAAAACAGGTTTAAAATCCAACTTAAGTAATGTATACTTGAATCAAGTACGTGCTTATGTACTATACTCAGTGGTATTTCAAAAATATCCCTTTTCTTATTTCATCCACTGCTATTCTAATAACTGCTCATCAGCTTAAACTATTTCAACTAAATTATAATTATCAGCAAGAACATTATGTTGGATATGTCTTGTCTTTTCCTGTTTGTAATAAAAGTGAGACTACTACAGTGTTGAAATCATCATTTTGAATTTTAATATTATTAGTATATTATAGTTGTAAAGTTGTTTGATCGAAATGTAAGCGTTTGAATTTTAGTTGTACGTACAAGGTTATTGGAAGTACTGAATCATAACTCAGCGACTCTGAGTACATAAAATTGAATTTAGAATATGCTAAATATTTTTCGTATATTGATTCTGTATGGCCTCAAAACGATCATGACCCCCCCATAGCTGTACGGGCTCTCCGCGCTTGCCAGAATCATGGGCTACACAGAAAAAAAATTACTTTGCACCCCACCCCTCCCTCTCCTTTTCAACTTTGTGGTTACGTCACTGACAATGTCATTATGATTTCATTATATGTTAGACATTTTGAGTAATTCCCTTCCAAATATCACTTCATACACGGTGGAAGAACTATTTCCCTAAGGCCACCTGCGCATTTTTTATCTACCCTAAATACCTCAAACCTAACAACTGTTAAACGCTATGGGAAAGATTCGTTACAGTGACCCTCTCCATTTTCAGACGAAACTATATTTTTCTGATAGAATATGCTGTGCATAGAATATGCCAGCCGCCGAGTGATCCTCTTTGCCTAGAATATTATTATACAGAGACCCTAGCTCTGCACCGCCCTGCCAGGACCATTATTACCTTAATCGAACTGAACCTAACCTCCCCCTCGGCCCCTTGGCGGGATTATTAAACTCACCCGAACCTTAACCTAACCTCCTAAAGGGTTAGGGGGTTATATCATTTCTACAATATGTATATCATTTTTGAAGGTTATGCGGAAGTTGATTAAAACGGCGCAGCATACTGAACAAAAAATAATACAGAAAACATAAGTAGTAACGGCGGTAGTAACCGTCCATTATTTCTTATTTCTTATTGTTCTCGTCCATTATAACCAGGGCCGGATTATCCTATAGGCTAATATAGGCTGCAGCCTAGGGCCCCTCAAGCTTGGGGGCCCCAAACCTGGGGTCCCTGCTAAAAGATTTCCATATATATTTTTTTTTGAAAAATTATATTTTGCATTGCTGAATAATTCATTTAACTTAAAATAAAATTACAAATAATTTGAGATAAAGGGCCCCTGTTTGAGGCCCTTTATTTGAGATAAAGGGCCTCTGTTTGAGGCCTTTATTTGAGATAAAGGGCCCCTGTTTGGGACCCTAGCTGTAAATCATGGGGCCCCAGTCCATGTTTGTTTATCATCGTGCTAAACACAGTAAAACACTTACCTGTGAATGTAGCGTATATATTGTTTTTCAGCTCACTTATTTTGCTATACAATGTAAAAAAAATTCGGGTGCGGGCGAGTTAGAGGGTGGCTCCGTCTGAAGGGGCCCACAATTTAATTAGCCTAGGGGCCCCAAGAGGTCATAATCCGGCCCTGATTATAACCCAATACTCTCCTGACAACTGGGGGGGGGGGGGGGGGCGCAGAACCTCCTGCTAGTTAACTAACCTAACCTGGGCATTGATCACGTAACCTAACCTCAGTGGAAGGTTTTTGCCCCTTCCCAGATCCTCCTTGAGTTCTTTTTAATTTCGGTAAATTTCTAGTGTTTGCCCATACTCTCCCACTTCCCCAAAGCAAGTTTGGGGACCTGTGGGAATGCGGGGTTTTCGGGAGTGGAACAAATTATGCGTCGGAAACACGTAATTTAAGAGTTGTATAGGGGGGCTAAAATTCCCTAGAGCTAGGGTAATTTCCTTATATCTAGAGAAATTTGCATAACCAAAATTAACCTAACGTAGCCACATTTAACCTAATCTAGCTGGGGGCTTGACCCACCGATAACTTAACCTAAGCTAACCTAACCAAAACTAACCTAACCGATCACCTAGGTTGATCAAAACTATATAGATTCAGTCATATGAATACAGATTTATTTTTGGTAAGCACACGTCTCTATGGAAGATTTCACTATGAACTAATGTAACATTTGGCAAATACTAGTAGGAAATATCATATGAAGATAACTGGATTTAAGACTGACACATGTGGAGATAAATGCTTGATTCTCTGACTCTACGCATACACTGCGGATAACACTAATTCTTCCGATCACTACAAAAGTTTCAATGTCATTTTCCAAGAAGAATTTTTCGTGAATGAACGCCACACCGTGTCAAGAATTATTTCTGATTTTTCTCTTGGAAGTCAACTGGAGGACACTCCAACGGTTCTTTCCTGCACATTATATAGGGAGTGTGGGAGTCATGTGTGTTTGCGTGAATGGACCATGTGGCCTTCGTCTCAAAGGGGTGAGTTGCTAGTAGGA
The DNA here is from genome assembly GCA_016584305.1 of Chionoecetes opilio. Taxonomy (NCBI): domain Eukaryota; kingdom Metazoa; phylum Arthropoda; class Malacostraca; order Decapoda; family Majidae; genus Chionoecetes; species Chionoecetes opilio. The sequence continues at coordinate 88,905 of JACEEZ010011307.1, forward strand.
TCGTCTTCATAACAGCGAGAGAAAGAATGATCGTCTCAATTAACACTGTAATGATGTGATGCGTGGTCTACTCAGTGATGAATAGCCATTCGAGTATTTGAAATTACACCAAATATAATGAACCCGTTTACTCACACCTAAAACACGGAGTATTATGAAGCTTTGGGTGCAATATAGGCTACATATCACTGTACTCATATTCTTTTTGCTGAGAAATGCACCATAAATTAAATATATGGCTTTTTGGGGGCCAAAATATCACAACATGGCGGAACGCGCTGTGATTGGTTGTGACGTAGTAAGCGCAAACTCAGATCTCGCCTGATCAGCTGATCGGCTTGTTTTGGCTCAGCAGACCGCAGTACCTATCTATGCATTCAACATGTACCAGACAAAAAGAACATATTATGCTTGTTTTGTGCTAATGTGCAAAAACACCACAATTAAAACTCTAGAGAATGTGTTCATAACTATGCCTAAAGACAAGAAAAAGAGGAAACAGTGGTGGATGTCTGCAAGGCGTGATTTCTCGATGAAGGAAAATTCATACTATTGCTGTGAAGACCATTTAGATGTATGTATGTACTTGTGCATGGATAAGTAACTTGCAAATGATATGTAGCTGTGGGGCTTTAGCTGAGCTGTGATAAGTTGCGGGAGTAGTATGCAGTATGCAAGGCTTTTGAGGTAGGGATGAGACAGGCTGGGTTTTTCATGTTAAGTATACAACACGCAGTGAGTTAGGTAAAATTCTAGAGTCCTTTCCCGCCCTTATTAGAGTGTTTTTTCCTCCAGACCTTCACAGATCCATTCAGATACCTCTAAACTGTAATTATAAAGTGGGGGGAGATGCCCCCTTCACCCCCCTCCCCTCCTTAACGACCCCCCTGGACCCCTCAACAATATAATATGTTTAATATTACTAATCTAACCTCACTATAATCTAACCTAACCTTATCTCACTAATAACCTCATAGCGAGACCAAAAATAAAAAAATAATTACTAACCTAACCTTGTAAAATTTTAGTTTTATTTTACTAACCTAACTAACCTTACTAACTTGCATTACCCCTACTACTGCAAGATGACCAGTAATCCTCCTTCAAGTGATGTAGTAGGTATTCACTGTGTTTGTGAATATGTATGTTGTAGTTTATAAGGAAAAAGTGGATAGACAGAGATAAGTGGCCCGTGACACCTGACAAGTGATGACTTCTGGGATCGACATTCCTTATAGGGAGCTTAAATGAACCTGCAATGACATGTAAAGCTAGACAGATAGACGAACTCATAGAGGAACAGGTAGAAATGTATGGCTTTCTTTCCCCACATAAGCAAAACATACACCCTACGTCACTCTACTCACCACTACAACCTTTACTAACCATACATTTCTACCTGTTCCTCTATGAGTTCGTCTATCTGTCTAGCTTTACATGTCATTGCAGGTTCATTTAAGCTCCCTATAAGGAATGTCGATCCCAGAAGTCATCACTTGTCAGGTGTCACGGGCCACTTATCTCTGTCTATCCACTTTTTCCTTATAAACTACAACTTACATATTCACAAACACAGTGAATACCTACTACATCACTTGAAGGAGGATTACTGGTCATCTTGCAGTAGTAGGGGTAATGCAAGTTGGTGTATTAGTAGGTAGTACATATAGTAGCGGCCGCTTCACAGCTGTTTTGCTCTGTTGTCTTCGCTAGTGACGTCACAACATGGCGCCAGTCGTTTTAGAGCGTATAAATTTTCCTGTACTTAAATTGGCTGTATCATCAAAAATACTGTTCACATAGAAAAATCAACATCACTGCCCAACTATATGAGGCTTGAAGATGTCAAATCAATCCTTACCTCAAGTAGAGTAAACGGGTCCATTATATAAACCAATATATAGGGGGAAAGGGGAGGGAAAAAACACGGACGTCTTACCTTCATAATAGCGAGAGAAAGAATGATCACCTCGTGGTCTAAACAGAGGGAAGGGTGAACATACCAGCGGGAAGGAGGGACGCGTTCGGACGTTATCTGATTGACTTTAATAACCTGGTTATCGAACGTTTAACGCCTGGGATGGGATGTGGGAATAAAGGGATAACTTATGAGTGATAGGGTAATAATGTCTTTCAATTTGATGAGAAAAATTTGACTGGAAAGATCTCTTTAACTCTTATTATTAATCCGAAGCCCACTTACATATTTGCCTGAGTTTCCCACGGGTGATATGCTTCGAGAGTTCTAAGGACAAGGAAATGCGTGGTAATTTTAGCGATCTTACTGTCTCTGTCTGTCTGTCTGTAGACAGGTAGTGTCTGTATTCTGACTTCTCAAGTATCCTAAGAATTTAAGGGGATCGGTCAATAGATTCATGTTGTTAGTGGAATTCAGGGATATGTGTTTCTATGATAACACTCCCTCCGCGAAGTTAAAGATCCACATAAATAATTTGCTCTAGTTGGTCTTTTACGGGGGGGGGGGGAGAACGGGGAGAGAGAAGAAAGAAGGAAAGAATATGATAGAACTGTTATAAGAAACAAAATTCCTCACCTAAACAACTGTATATTCACTTAGCCTAGAATAAAGAAATAAATTGTTATTAAGACATTTCACTATACTGTATGGGTCAATGTATCTTGGGACATTATATGTAATTCTAGCATTATAGAGAGAAGGGAGAGGGGGGATGGGGAAAGAAAGGGGATAAAGGAGAGGAAGGGAGAGGGTGAAAAGGAAAGACAGGGGAGAGGAACAGAGAGGGGGGGGGGAGAACGGTGGGAGAGAAGAGGGGAAGGAGAGGAGAGGAGAGAAGAGAGAGAAAGAGAATGTTACAACATTCTGGCATTACAGTTGCACAGCCCATTAGCCGATTAATAGACTAATGGGCTGTTCAACACTTAAAAACATTAGTGCCGACCGGGGTAACTCGGTCCTTCCAACGGACCGGTTCTATTCGGACCGCTATTTTTGCTTTGGTGTTTGTTTCTATATAAATAAGAGGGTAACAGTTTTGAATATCCCATGTAGTAAAACAACCATTTTTACATTTCTAATATTAATATGAATATAAATATTGATATGTAACTGAACCCAGGAACCAAAAAAGAAAATGAGTAAAATGACAGCAAAAAAAAGTGTCAGCGAAGTTTGTATAAAAAATCAACTGATTTGGCGAACTTTCATGGGACGCAAAGACGAGACGGAGTATCTCCTTGTAAGTAAGCGTATATAGAGTGCTTTTCCTCCACTTTAACATGAAAATATCAGAAATGCTCTGTCTTGTCTCATTTTCTTATGATCAATGCTCAGTATTGGTTCATATATACGCCGGTGACAAAAACACTCGCGGGGTAAACTGGACCGTTGTAATGTAGGGTGAGTTAGGGAGGAACTGTACAGTACATAAGGATATCGTACAGACCATGGAGGTAGTATTGGACTTCCTCCAAGGTACAGACGCTCTCATGACCACATTTATAGGTTTAGAATGGTATCCCTCTAATATGTATTAGAGAAATGGGAGCGGCACAGCTGAGGGGGATTTAAACGAATGACCCGCGGCTAACTTTTGAGGAGTTTTTTGCTTTTTTTTTTTTCATTTAGATGTAATATTTCGCCACCAGTTACCGATTTCTGGTGTCCATGAATACATCAAGAGTGTTCTGGTAAAGTACAGAACATTGAGATATGTCTACCGTAGAAAACACTAGACGCCACCGGCAGTGATGTCGCCAGGCGCCAAATATTACGAATTATAGCATCACTACTGCTGTGAATGTGCCCCTGAAGATGATACACAGTAGTTTATATCATGACTGTATAATCTACCCTGCTTCAGCGTTATTTTATGCCTTGTATCTGCAAGTATAGACGGTTTCAAATTTCACTACTCTTTTTTTTTGGCGCGACCAAGGCCAAGGGAGAGACGACAGACAGCGGCTCATCGCCTTTCGGGCTGGAGGATAAAAACACTACCGTAGCTGCAATCTTTGTAGTCGTTACCAAGGCCGTCACTCGGTTGATATTTTTGTAATTTGTTAATGTATAGTAATAATGTGATACAGATGAAGACAAAATGACACAGACTGGCACTCGTGGAGATGATGGGTCCAGTCACTAACACCTGATTAGTGCGGTCTATATTGCCAGATATGTTTTTCTGCTGCAGTCACGGTGTAGTGTTTACCACGCCGGGCGAGTAGTCTCTCGCTCTCTCTCTCTCTCTCCTCTCTCTCTCTCTCTCTCTCTCTCTCTCTCTCCTCTCTCTCTCTCGCTCTCTCTCTCTCTCCTCTCTCTCTCTCTCTCTCTCTCTCTCTCTCTCCTCCTCTCTCTCCTCTCTCTCTCTCTTCCCTCTCTCTCTCTCTCTTCTCTCTCTCTCTCTCTCTCTCTCTCTCTCTCTCTCTCTCTCTCATCCTCCTCTTCTTCTCTCTCTCTTCTCTCCTCTCTCTCTCTCCTTCTTCTCTCTCTCTCTCCTTCCTTTCCCTTCTCTCTCTCCTCTCTCTCTCTCTCCTTCCTCCTTCTCTCTCTCTCTCTCCTCTCCTTCTCTCTCTCACTCTCTCCTCTATTCTCTCTCTCCCTTCTCTTCCTTCTCTGTCTCTCTCTCTCTCTCTCTCTCTCTCTCTCTCTTCTCTCTTTCATCTTACTATTCTTCTCCCTCTCTCTCTCTCTCTCTCCTCTCCTCTCTCATCCTCCCACGATGAATATTCACGATAATAATTCACGATAATATCACATAGCTACTGGCCATGATGTGTGGTATGTGTGTGTGTTGTGTGTGTGTGTGTGTGTGACTTGACTTTCTGCGTCAGATGAGTGATGCAAGTGAACTATATGTCACAGGATGACACGTGGTGTTTACATAAAAGTGGCGTCGTATATAATAATATAGCTGGACTGCCATGTATGTGGGATGGGGGTGGTGTGTGGGGTGTGGGGGGTGACTTGGATTAGTATACTGTAATATATGATGCAAGTGAATATATGTCACAGGATGAAACCGTGGATATATATACTATATATATATCATATATATATATATATATATATATATATATATATGTATATATATATATAGCCACGGATATATCAGGACTGGTTTCATCAGTTATATCGACCTTTAATCTTCGTAAATGTTGTTCTATGATATTATAAATATAAAAACAGTAAAACACTAAGAAATGCCATACGAGACTGAGAATATGCATGACTTAATATTCACTTAAACTCTTCGCCATTAAAACTTTGACGATCACTTTTATCATGAGAGGTTATCAAGAGCGCAATTTGATAGCTTTCCATTGATTTGTATTTCGTTTCTGATAATTATTACCACCATGCATAAAATAGCGTAATAACAATAAATAAAATCACATCGGGTAATTTCACGATGATGATGATATTTATTTAGTTAACGCTAATTTATAACAGGTTGCTAATTCATTTTATCAGAAAGAAATATATAAGAAAAATAACTCATCACATCGGAAAATTACCAGTTGATGATTTCTTTATTTATTTAAACCTAATTTATGCATACTTCTAATTCATTTATCAAAAAATAAATATCAATGGAAAGCTAATAAATTTCGCTTCTATTGATACCTCTGATAAATTGACTCGCAAATTTAATGCGAAGAGTTGAACGTGAATGCATATTTCTTCAGTCTCGTAGCATTCTTTAGCGTGTTTTACTGTTTTATATTGATAATATATAGACAACATTTGATATGACACTTTTTTTCATATATCAATTATTTTATTGTCTGTTAAAAGGTCCGTGGAAGGTATGACATGAGGTTAGTTTTGGAGGTTGTCTTGTGCAAAAATAAAAAGTAAAATATATATAGGAACCAATTTACCCAAGTAGCGTCCATTTACCCCATTAGTGAAACAATGCGGTCCGCACTTCTCAGTGTATTGCTAACAGAGTATGAAGGAATTGTTCAAACTTTAATACATATCAGTATGACCATCTTAGATTGTATTAAATTTTTGTTTGTTTACTTCAATAGATATGGAAACTAGATCAAAGTTTGTCAAAAACAGGACCAAATTACCCCGGTCGGCACTACTATATATGCAATATGCTTAGAAAATCTAACCTGAAATATTCTTATGTCGTTATCCAGTAATACGATTACAAGGAGATCATAATTGCTACGGACATTGTTTATTTCATAAGTACAAAAACATTTCCGTTATTGGGTTTACATGCTGGTGTACGTGGAACACTGAACAGCCATGTAGAAGGATATAGGTTGCAGTGAACCACATAACAACATCCACCCACATGTGCGTTTTCCCACAAACTGATTTCACTCACTGACACAGCGCCGTCAGCGCGGTCGAGGAATTCCTTAAAAAAACGCGTCGTACTGCAATTATTTATATTATTCAGTCTATTTCGATATAATGAAGGAGCGAAAACATGTTATAACTAAGTTCTCATTATGTTATCGACTGGTTAAGGGTGACAATTTAGGCCTTTTGTGGGTTTTTAACCCTTTGTAATGGCTATTCTACGTCTGGCAGTTTAGTGCATTGATAGCTGGGAAATTATTTCAAATAATGTTTATATGATACTAGCTACACACATAGACTAACTGATAACCTTTTTCCATGTAAACTCCTTCCTATGTACGTATCACATCTATATTTCTATGTATCTCTGGGTGTTCCTGATTAAGCTGGAAATATTTGGAATAAACTGATATATGATCATTTCTATAAACTATTATAAAAACTTTTATCACAATTTTTAATAGCTTGAACAGGCCTACTAATAGTGATGGTACCGATATTGATATACTATGTATATTACTGAGTTAATATATCTATAATAATATAAGCGAAAGTGTGTGTGTCTGTGTGTGTGTCCGCTCTAGGTTCCACCCCCCGTGGCGCAATCCCATCATATGGCACAGTTTTGGAACCAAGTTGACCAGGGGAAGGTTTTAAGGCCACTTTGGGGAGGATCCGATCACTTTTTTATTTATTTTTATTTTTTAGTAGTCTATTAGCGAAAATTGTGATAAAAAAAATAATGCGGAAATTCTTGTAATGGCTATCGTACGTCTGACAGTTTAGTGCATTGATAGCTGGCAAATAATTTCAAATAATATTATATTCTATATCATGATATTATCCATGTTAATTCTCCATCAACTACATATTCCTTATTAGGTGTACCATTGTGTATTGATATGTGTTAATAATATGTTGGAAGTTATTGAAATAAGGGAAAATATGACCTTGTGTTATCCCGTAATCTTTGCTCGGTTAATAAAAAAATGTTACTTTTTAATGAATTACTAGCTACACAAAGGGGACTAAACTGAAAAACTTTTTTTCCATTTTAAACTCCCCCTCTGTAGCTGAGTATACCCTTTTTTTTCTATGTATCTCGGGGTGTTGCTGTTTCAAGCTGGCAATATTTGAAATAAATTGAAAAAATAATTTCTAAAAACCCTTTTAAATAAAAATTTTCTATAAAAATTTGTAATAGTTTTTAACAGGCCTAATAATATGATGGTCCCCGAATTGAGAAACTATGTATATTACGTGTTAATATTTTTTAATATAAAATGAATTTTTCCCCTTCCAATACGTACCGCGGGCCCCCGGGGAGGATTGACGTCAATTTCCCGCTGCTTGTCAAAATGAGAAATTTAAAAATACATCAAGATAATCATAAAAAACTTTTGTTTAAAAAATGTTTACACTTTTAAAAAATTAAATTTCTTCAAATTTTGTCCCTTAATTTTTCAACAAGAAAATTTTTTCCCGTCTAAAAAAAACAACAGGGGGCCCTTCGGGGGGGGGCTGACGGAGGAAATTTAAATTTTGCCGCCCCCCGGCCCCCCGTTGGGCCGCTCTACGCCTACGTAGGCCCCCGGTGATGGTTACGGGCCTAATATGATCGATGTTTTGGGGGTTTAGTGTGGAAGTCCCAAGCATTATGAAAACCTACATGGTCCCTAGGGGTTTTGCAGGGAATGATGAAATGAGATTTTGGAAAAGGGGGACAAAAATAGAGTACAGAATGGCACTGAATAAAACCCATGAAAGGAGCGACTAAATTTGGGTTTTTGAGATTTTGACAGGGGGATGGAGTACAAAATTTAGGAAGAGATATTCGAAAGCGCATTTAAAATTAGGTATAAGATCAAAAGGAAAACCAAATGGGGGGAAACAAAAGTTGGCAAAAAAAAGTTTTTTTGTGGAGGGGAATGTAGTAGAAAAATGGGGGAAAGCGGATCCCAAAAAAAATGGTAGATAGAAAGGGGATTGCGAGTTTGGGGGTTTTGTGGGAGTTTAACCAACCAAATGATAGATGGAAGCCCGAAATGTAGTAATGGAAGATGATGAACGGTGTTAAAGAAGGCCTTGAGTGGGATGGAAAAAAGGGGAAAAATTAAAAATCGAGGGGAGTAGTGAATTTATGGGGGCTGAGAAAAGTGGAAGAAATGAAAATGGAGCAAAAGAAAACACTTGAATGGTATAAGGAGAAAGGGGGCACCAGCTTTAAAAAGTGTGTATGAAGGAAACCCCTGGGTGGCGCCCCTTCTTTTTCCAAGCCAAAAACCCCAGTGTAGGGGGGTTTGTGGGGGGGACCCCGGGAAATATTATTTGGAAAAATATTCATAAAAAAACCTTTTTTTTTTTAACCTGAAGGTGCCACTGTGCCCAAAACAAACTTAACAAAAAGGGCCCCCCTAGGGTTTACCCTCATAAATATTTAACTCAGTTTAATAAGGGTCTTTTAAGGGTTTTTTTTTAATTTTTGGCCCCTCGTCCGGTGTCCCCCCACGAGGGGGGAAAACCCGGATCGGGTTAGGGGGGGGCACCGTATGAAAATTTTTAAATAAATATTAAACATAAAAAATTATTGTTTTTTTTGGGCCTAAAATCAAAATATTTTCTAAGCCTAGACACCCCCCATTATTTTTAGGGGGAAAAATTTGAAAGAAAACTCTATAAATACCCTTTTTTAAAAAAGATGGTCTAGGTATTTTTTTTCTCACTATTCGAAGTGCATCAAAAGGGCATGCAGCGGGGGAAACCCTTTCCCCCGGCCCAGCCTGCCTTTGGTATGCCCTTGGAGGTCCCCAAAGGACACCCTTGCATTTTTGGGGATAAACCCAAAAGGGCTTCATCTGGGAGGTAGGGAAGGTGAACGTGTCTGGGTGTTAGGGGAAATTCATCCGGGGGGAAAAAAAGGGGTTTAAAATTTTCCACCCTCCATGAGGCCAACACCTGAGCAAAAATAGCACACTAATGTCCCCCACACCCCTTCCCCCCTCCAGCTTCAGTTAAAACCAGAAAAAAGGGTCCCCCCCCTGTGATTTTTTTCGAGCAAAAGGGGTTATGATGCTGCAGCCCAGTGCCCTCGTCGTCCCCCTCATCCGATACTCGGAGGAGCCCGGCCCAGCTGAAGCCCGGACACCCATAAACCCTACCCCTCGTCAGGGGTTTGTCTTCCCCCCGGGACAGGCACAGACTTTTTCCCGGGCTGTGGCCCCCTTCTTCTTTCCCAATTTTTTCTTTCGGGCCGCCCCTTTCTTTTTTGGCCCCCAGCTTCTGCCTCTTCTCGCCTTCAACCCGGGTCAGAAAATTGCCCCCCTCATTCTCGGTTAAAAGCACCCCCCCGCCCCCTCTTCCGCCCCTTTTCCATAAGGACGAGGTTTAGTTTAGGGAAGGGCCCCTTGACACACTCGGGGTTTAAGTCGTCTTTTGAGAAGGGTGCCCCGGGGGGGGCGGGGTGCGTCGTGCTGGGCCCCGGGGTTTGGCAGGGTGCATCGTGGGGGGCCCGGGGTGGCAGGCCCCTGTCTGGGGGGCCCCGGGGGGGGGAAAGGTTTGTGTGTTTGGGGGGGGGGGGGGGTGGAGGGGGCGCCCGGTCCCGGGGGCCCGGGGGGGCCCCAGGCTCTGTCGTGCGGGGGCCCCGGGGGTGGCGGGCTCGTCGGGGCTGGGGGGGCTCGGGGGGTGGAAGGTCTGTCGTGGGGGGCCCCGGGGGGTTTGGCGGGGCACATATCTGCTGAGAGAAAACAGGGGGAAAGGGTCCCAGGTTCTGGGGGTATGGCCTTAAGCCAGTCCCCCCCTTTCCCATCTGAACTTCCTAAATCAGAAGAAGTTGGAGAAATTCCCACTAAAAATTTCGGTGGTCCCGGGTTCCCCCGGGGTTAAAATGCCCCTAAAAACACATCATCGGGGAAAGATTTTGGGCAAATTGAGTGGCCAATACCAGTCGCCCGGAAAATGAAAAGTTGGGGGGGGGTAGGGGTTTTTGGTCCATGCCCCAGAAGCAAACTCTGGAAAACTTGGGACTTTTATGGTCGTTGGGGTGTATGAGCGCGGGGTTTTCATTAGGGGAAACGCAGGAATGTTTTTAAAAGGGAAACCCAAAAGGACCTAAACATCCAATGGCGGATTTTTGTCTTTTTGGTTATGCGGGGGCAAGGTAAAAAACCCGATACCATGCTTATCGAAAATTTTCAACAGGCTGAATGTTCATGTGACATTCAGCTTTGGGCCCCATGACCAGAAGAATCTTTTTCCCTACAGAAGAAAAAAGATTTTTCATGGAGAGCGGAAGTGCCCCTGCACAAAGGGGCTTAAACCCTTTTCATCCCAGCCATTTAAAAAATCCCAATCCCCCTTTTGGGAACCCAAAAGATCGGGGCCTCATAAAAACCCGGGTTTTCCAATCGGCTTTCGGGAAAATTTTTAAACACTGGGGGGATGGATGGCCCCACAGCATTTATAATGCCCAAAAAGTCATGCTGTCCCCGCTTTTCAAAGTTACCTCCCGTGGCTCGGCGGGCCTCTCGCACAAAACCCCCTTTGACTGGCTTATAAAAAATTTCAAAATTTTTTGAACTTCACCCAAAATTTGGGTATACCCGGGTTTTCCCCGGCGGAATGGGAAATTTCCCCAAAGCTAATGTGAAAGCCTTAAAAAAGGGTTTCCCACATATTTTGTTAAAGGCAACAACCCTGGAAAATGGAAATCCCTTTCCGGAGCCTTCAAAAAAGGGTTTTTGGATAAACCGGTTCATAAGGCATGGGACCAGTCCCTTGTCGCCATTTTCTTTTTCTCCCAGGCAGCAGGGAGCTCTTGCTCCCAAAAAGGCTAGGCCCTACGGGTTTAAAACCACCAAAGGGCACATCGTTATGGGGGCCCCGTAGAACATCTTGGCTGCGTGGATGGTATAATCAGCAAGGTTATTTTTTGTTGGGGGCTAAAACCCTATTGCTACGGGAAGCAACGGGCCATTTTAGGAAACCCTCCATCCGACAGCTTCTTTGGGATGATAGAAGGCGCCCTTAAAACAAAAGAAAAAATTGGGGATTTAAAAGGCCCTTGCTGGCAACAAAAGTTGAAAAAAAAAAATAATAAATAGACGTTTGGAAGGCACCCTTTTAAAACAAAAAAAATTAATTGGACTTAAAAGGCCCGCTGGCAATAAAAGCTAACAAAAAAAAAAAAAAAAATTTTAAAATCTATAAATCTAGAGCCCCAAAACTACCCTGAGGCTTTTTGCATGACCCCCTCCCGGGGGGAAAAAAAAGGGAAACGTTGGGTAGGCCATACAAAAAGCCCTTGGGGAAATATGGAACTAAATAAAAGAAAATTCCCGCAAATTGGTTTTTTTTTGATTTTGAATCTGCCCCAGGGGCCCTTCTTTTCAGGCGGGCAGCAAAGTGGCCACGGGTGTTTAAAAGGCACCCCTCCAGGTCGTGCGGTCCATCTCCCTTGTCGCTTTTCCTGACATATTTGCGAGGCTGATGACGGTGATGGCGGTGGGTTTGGGTTTAGATCTAAAAAGATTTAATGACATTGAAAATCATGAATATTTATTTTAAAGGTTATTTTTTAGGTTAGCTTAGCTTAGTTTTTTTTTACAGTGTAAGGCGATTCTTGATGGCCAAAATGTTTTTTTGGGGGACTTGGGGTCGGCAATAAATGGGGGGGGATCCCCAAACCGTCATGCCCCCAAAATATGCAGTGAAAAAGTTTTTTTTAAACCCAAAAAATTAATTCTAGAAAACATTTCTAAATAAAAATCACTTATATAATAGTTAGTTCATGTGCTTTTTAGCATAATAACACTGATATAGCATAAATTTAATACCAACCAAACCCTTTAACTTTATTCCACAAAAAAACACTTTTTCCCTTTTAAATTTTAAAAGCACTGTTCACCACCACCATTTAAAATTTATGCGAATTACTAGTCAATCACTGTTTTTTATTTTTTTGTGTAAAGGATTTCCAAAAAAATATAGCTTTTTTAAAATTTTTACTGTACTTGATCCCCCGCCCCTTACCATACTTATCCCCCGGCCACCAAATTTTTTTTTTAAAAAAATTTAAGCCACCGCGGCCTGTTTGAAAGGGATGCACTAAATTTTTTTTCTCAATTAACATGTCAAAACGTTAAACCTTTGTATTGCAACTTTCCCCAAAAGAATCACGCCATCCAGCCGACATAGGGCAAATATATAAAAAAACGGCGAAAAGTAACAAGGGGCCTACAAAAAATAAAATTTTTTTAACCCCGGAAACCGGAAGGGTGAAAGCTGGAAAGCTCCCTGTTTCTGCTGTAGTTCACTGAGGGTGGGGCTGCATCCGGGGGTGGCATGGTGGCCCCGAAATTTTAATTTAAATTTTTCCCTTGTAGCCCTTTGTTTCGGTTTAAACCCCCCCCTTTGGTGGGGAAACCCCACCCCCCCCTACCAAAAATACTTTCCCCAATTACTTGCTTACAAACATCTTCTCAATAGTTTTCTTGGTGGCATTCTCAAACCGTTCATCACCAGTACGAGTAAACAAAAAACCTTTCCCCCAAAAAATTTGGGCCCCCCCCCCCCTTTTTAAATCCCCCAACGAAGTTGGAGGGAGGTTATGGTTTTTAACCCCCACTGTTTTTTCTGTCTGTCCTTTTCTGTTTTGTTTGTTTGTTTACAGGATTTCTTAAAAGTTACGAATAGTTTGGGCCAAACCTCGGGAATAAACCCAATTTTATTTTTGGGAAAAAAAGAACTGGAAAAAGGGGTTTGGAAAAATGGGTTTTAAATTTTGGGTGAAATCTATTGACAACTGTTTCCATGGCAAACCCAAATTGGGTGGGAAATATTCGGGCCGGGAGGGAAAGTGCTCATACTGGGGTTCAATTTTAAAATTTTTATATACCCAATATAAATATATATATTATAAAAATTTATATATATATATATATATATATATATATAAAATATATATATATATACACACACAAACCTCGATTCCCGGGCCTCAATTTTCCCCGGAAAATCGGATTTGCCGGAAAAAAACCGAGGTCCGGGGAATTTTGTCGTCTGGGCAAATTTTTTTTTTTTTTTTTTTTTTTTCGTTTTTTTTAAAGCCTTGGGCCTGTTCGTAAATTTACCGGGGTTTTCCGGCGGCCCCGGGTCCCGTCACCCCTGGTCAGGCCCCGCCCCCGCCAGTTTGGCCCGCACACAGCGGTTTTTTTGTTTCATTTGGGCCACAAAACAAATTTACGGTTTACCTGCACAGCCCCGTCAGACCTAACTCCCCCCGCCCCTGGTGGGAAAAAATTTCTGAGACTATTGAACACTTTTTTGCTTTTCCTCCCGCCAGGGGGGCAGCATTTCTCAGCAGTCGATTTTTTACATTTGGGCACACGACCTCACGGTTCACCTGCACAGCCTCCGTTAGTCCCCCCGCCCCACTGCCCCCGGTGCAGGGGGCGTCTCTTTAGACTATTGAAAAACTTTTTGCTGCTCCCGCCAGGTGGGTGCATGCTCAGCGGACCCCCTAAAAAGGGGCCGCGGCGGGGTAGTTTTATATTTTCGGTTGTGGACAGTAAACAGGTAGGAAAAAACGTCCGGGGGGGTTTGGGGTATCGCTCGGACTTTTTTTTTTTTTTTTTTTTTTTTTTTTTTTTATATATACCTGCGATTCCCGGACTTTTGCGGTTCCCGGACCAGTCTCCCCCTATTAGTCCGGAAATCTAGGTTTGTGTGTATACTTATACGTATATTTGATGAAATATTCGGGCGGAGGTATGCGCTCTACTCAGTGCCCCCCCCCCCCCCCCCCCTAGTTATATTCTTTTACCGTCTTCTTTATAGGGACTGGCAATTAAGCGGCCTTTTTGTTACTTCAATTTTTTTGCCCTTGGCCAGTCCCTTTGTGATGTAAAAAAAAAAAAACATACATAAGTAACACATACTAATACTGATTGGTCCCTTTAACCGAGACCACCGAGAGACAAGGCCTGGTGGATCGCCCGTGACGTCACACCATAAGGATACAACCCTCTCCGCTCCCCGTACAAGTTTACCTACCTAATATAATGTTTATCAGTATAAAAGATATACTGTTATCTTCGGAAATGTTTGTTCTATAATATTATCAAATAAAAAACCGTAAAACACACAAAGAAAATGCCATTATGAGACTTTCAAGAAATATGCATGAACTTAAACTTTTCGCCATTTAATATTTTGTGCAAAAACTTTTTACATGGAAAATATCAATAGAAGCGGAATTTAATTAGCTTTCCATTGATATATTTCCTTTTCTGATAAATGAATTAGAACTATGCATAAATTAGTGTTAACTAAATAAATAACATCATGAAATCGGGTAATTTACCCGATTTCATGATGTTATTTATTTAGTTAACGCTAATTTATGCATGGTTTTAATTCATTTATCAGAAAAGGAAATATATCAATGGAAAGCTAATTAAATTCCGCTTCTATTGATATTTTCCATGTAAAAAGTTTTTGCACAAAATATTAAATGGCGAAAAGTTTAAGTTCATGCATATTTCTTGAAAGTCTCATAATGGCATTTCTTTAGTGTGTTTTACGGTTTTTTATTTGATAATATTATAGAACAAACGTTTCCGAAGATAGCAGTATATATTTTATACTGATAAACATTATATTAGGTAGGTAAACTTGTACGGGGAGCGGAGCGGGTGGCATCCTTATGGTGTGACGTCACGGGCGATCCACCAGGCCTTGTCATCTCGGTGGCCACGCTTTAACCCCCTCAATGTCACTTATAAAGGTAAATGTGATGGCCTATTACATTATGTTATTTGATTTCGTATCATTTCAATGCTTATTATCATGTTATTTTAGTGTTTAGTGGACATTATCAGGCAAAAAGTGGGAAAAATATGATAAAATAGGTACTCAAATTGGTCACTTTAACACTTTCAATGCCACTTATAAAGGTAGGTGTGATGGCTTATTATGATATTTTATTCGATTTAGTAATGTTTCAATGCTTATTCTGATGTTATTTTAGTGTTAAGAGGAAATTATCAGGCAAAAAGTGGGAATATACTGTTACGTATAGCGTAATGCATGTAGGGGTGATGTTGGAGGTTGTGTGGTGATTGGTGGCGTGTGTGTGTGTCTGTATGTATGAACTGGTGGTGGCGAGGAAGTGTGTGAGGGACTGAGGGTATGCGTCGGGCGACCTTGAATGCGAGAGGGTGGGGGTGGGCCGGGGGAGGACGTGAGCTTGGACACCGCTCCTTGCCGCCTTCCTCCGGGGAGACAGAAAGGTTTAAAGCGTCAAGAGGAAGGGACGCTGGCACTCCAGAGAGGAGGCACGATGGTTGTGGTGGTGTGGGGACTGTGTGGTTGTGGTGGTGGGGGGACTGTGTGGTTGTGGTGTGGGGAAGGAACTGTGACTGTAGTGTGACGTCTTGTGCTTTCTGACAAGTCTCCAAGCGACTGGAAGCGGACTTACATACATGTACTCTTGGTGTTTGTGCTTGTGGCTTGTGGACTTCTCATTAAACCCAGAAATGTCTCAGTGTTTTCCTTCGCCTGTGTGTTGACCTCGTGATATACTTAGCTCGCCTCACCCTGATATGCCGAACTAAGGAAGGCGCTGTAGAAGTAAGTCTTCAGCAGTGGGTATTGTCACGTAACGCCTCTTCTGCACAGCCCCACCTGGGAGACACCTGCAGTGGTGTGGTGAGGTCCAGGAGAGGAATAGCGTAACAATACGATAAAATAGGTACTGAAATTGGCCACTTAACCCCCTCAATGTCACTTATAAAGGTAAATATGATAGCCTATTACATTCCATTATCTGATTTTGTAATGTTTCAATGCTTACTATCATGTTATTTTAGTGTTAAGAGGACAATATCAGGCAAAAAGTGGGAAAAATATGATAAAATAGGTACTCAAATTGGGCAGCCAGACACCAATTAATAGTATTCCCATAAGTTCTTCAGTACAGCTATCACATTTGTTAGCTAATAGGCGCTCTTGGTGGCACAAAGTAAGCCCCATAGCTGAGGGTTGAATGTTGAGCAGGCAGAGAATTTGATCTAAGCTTATCAGAACAGACTCTCTGCTCATTCCTTTACACACACACACACACACACACACACACACACACACACACAATTTTTTCCTGCAAATCACAACTATAATCAACCCAGACTATCTTGGCCCCTGGGGTTGGGTTGTAGGATTCCTGCAGTGTTGTCACGTTCACCGTTAACAGGCTGATGACGACCTCTCTCTCATACTGTTAGCTGTTACATTAACTATCTTGAAATTATATATATTTTCATAATACGGCTGCATGGGTTTATGAATGGCTTGCAATTGGATGGTCAAACAACAACTCTGTGTACCTTCCATCACACTTGGCATGGCAGCTCATGGGAAGTTGGCGGCCGAGGGTCCTGGACACGGCGCCACCCGGTCATTCAGGGTCACTCCTCCGCCACTCACCATTCAATTTTACCCCAGTGGTGGTGTGAAAAATAATCTAAATAAGAGAAAAAAATAACTATATTGAGAGACAGAGTGAGAGAGAGAGGTGAGGAGGGTGGTGGCCTGGCTGAAGTAGTAGAGGGGTGATATGACAACCCTGCGGAATCAACCCGCTGCACCCGAGAGGTCAAGATAGTCTGTGTTGACTATAGATGAATACAACTAAGTGAATACACACACACTACCCTTCTATCTAAAGCTGAGGATGGACGGCATAAAATCATTAACATGAGGCTTGAGGGGAATTCTAAATGGCTCCCCTAAAACCATGTATACCAGGCACAACAGTGGTTTCTCAATATTGCAAATACTGTGTTATAATCTAGGCATTTCACCCTAACATACAGCGGCGGGACATCCATCATGAGGACACGGGCAAAACTAATAGGCTCAGAAGAACACAAAATAAACTCGATGAATATTATACATATATCAGAAAAAAACTACTCGGTTCCGAAGTACAGCTAAGTATTAATTATCCGACCTTGGGGGGACCGAAGGTAGGTCGGATAATTGGAATAGTCGGATGTTCGGATATCACAGTAACCATAAACGTAAGGACAAAATGGTATAGAACATAAAAGATGCAGCTCTTGAAGGCCGATCCAGTGGTAGACGCGAAAGTAAAATTCATGCATAAATAAAGCCACAAATCAATGTTTTCTAATAACTAAAAAACAAGAAGTAAAATAAATGGCCAAAACAAGACACAATGTGGTGGTGAAAAAAGTCGGTTGTTTGGACAAGTCGGATGTTTGGAGGTCGGATGTTGGGAATTTGGCTGTACTTTAATTCAATGGATATAGAACTACGTATCTCCATTCACATTTAAATTCCCAGTAAATATTTGCTAACACCTCATTCCCCCATTCATTAACATTCATTCCCCCTTTCATTCATTCATTAACTCCATTCAAATTCTCAGTAAATATTTAAGCTACAACTCTCTATCATTTGGTCCCTGTTTGGTGACTCCCTTGCACTTGGTTCCCATTAACACAATATAAACACTTGTATAACGAGAAACTTTCTGAAAAAGCGAACGCCACCAGATGTCTCTAGCACTGTCACTTTTTTGGCACTTTGAGCCTGAATGATCTATCAATTACCGTAAAATTTCCTTGCTTCTTCGGGGCATATCAGAATACACTTCAATACAAAAACTGAACTGTTGTAAATAAAAATCGTAGTTTCAGTATTATTGTAGTGTTCAAAGTGCAAGTAAGTGACAGCGCTAGAGACACCTGTTGGCGTTATCTTTGAAGTTCTCCATACACTAAACACAGCATACACAAAGTTGGTACATTATTGTTCCCCTGATTCATAGGTGGTACACTTACCTTACTATATCAATGGAACAAAACACAATTCTTACATCATATTCGATACAATTTCTGATCATTTCAAGCTTCAGGAGTCCAGTAATTGTAACGGTCGGTTCCGGCAGTTTATCCCAGCCCGTGGTCTTCAAACAGACCCTGGGGTGTCTCCTCACTGCAAGGGGACAAAAGTAAAGCCTCACACCTCATCACCTCACAACACAACATCACTATGGAATACAGATCTAAGGTATATATAACACGTCCTCACCCATACATTCTCTTACATTCTTGAGGACATGTTCATAGCCTGACACTACCTCAAACCACCTTATGTACATCCCACACACACATAAGAACATAAGGAAGTTACAAGAGGCTGGGAGACCTGCACGTGTAGTTCCTGTTACGTAACATACCTACATCCATCTGTCATCCCTATCATGACATGG
>JACEEZ010011307.1:112500-120000 GCA_016584305.1 Chionoecetes opilio
ACGTTCTAAAAGTGGGAAAATTCCATTACTCGGCTCGGCGCTGGTCCCGAGGTTGCCGAGTTTGGGAACTTCAACCTGTAATAGTAATAAAAACATGTGATGAAGGAAACACGGGCTGGGAAGTGAGTACTATTTTATTCCTGACTAGTTTCGCCTCTACTGGGCTTCTTCAGAGATTTTAAAGTACTCACTTCCCAGCCCGTCTCCCCTACATCACCTGTTTTTACAACTGTCAGTATGTCTACACAAATAAAAGTAATGATAATATCAACTGTACTGTCATGGGATATGATTTAGAGAGCCACTGAGAGAGAGCCTTAAATTAGACCCATATCCCTAAGGGCCATTTCCACGATCTCATCCTAGAAAGGGAAAAGGGAAGATCAAATATTAATATACTGGCTCACTCCTATTGCTAATCTAAATATGTAGCTACCTATATTCTTACTTAGCCTCACTCAGTCAATAGAGCCTCAAGGGTAAAGCCTGACACTACTTCCATCACCTCCAGTCCTTATCACTCTGTATTTTGTGTGTGTGTGTGTGTGTGTGTGTGTGTGTGTGTGTGTGTGTGTGTGTGTGTGTGTGTGTGTGTGTGTGTGTGGTGCTGTGTGTGTGTGTGTGTGTGTGTGTGTGTGTGTGTGTGTGTGTGTGTGTGTGTGTGTGTGTGTGTGTGTGTGTGTGTGTGTGTGTGTGTGTGTGTGTGTGTGTGTGTTCTGAACCCGAATTCACATTTCATACTATGATGTGACTACTCTGGGAATCATTCAGTTTGTTTACATTGAATTGAAAAAAACTAAATAAACAAACCAGTGATTATTTTAACTGAAGGAAGCATAATTTGGCAAGCAAGTGTTTGTGTTACACTTGTTTGCGACAAGTCAAGAGCAGCGGCAGCAGCAGCAGCAGGGAGGAACATGTGTGTGTCTGTCCTAGCATAAAGAGCCAAGAACAAGAGAACATGTGTGTGTCTGTCCTGGAAGAACCAAAACCCAACATTGCAGGGGAGGAGGCCAAGAAAGATGCTTCAGAGACATCCTATAGACCATTACAAGGCTTACAACGCCCTGCTTCACCCATATAGAGTCACCCATAGACGTAGAGAGTTCACCCATCCTATAGAGTCAGACCATTACAAGGGTTACAATGCCCTGGTTTACCCATAGAGTCACCCATATAGAGTTCACCCATCCTATAGAGTCAGACCATTACAAGGGTTACAATGCCCTGGTTTACCCATAGTCACCCATCCTATAGAGTCAGACCATTACAAGGGTTATGCTTCATCCATATATAATGCTAAGATACTGAAGTGATGGTGACATAACATCTTCATAGTGGGAATATGATGATCTTAACTGCCTTCTGAAGCTGGCAAAGCATAGCAATATAGCCAGTGTGTTGGTCAGCAAAGAGGCAAAGTGGTAGACTACTAGGCAGACTTTCCCTTGAGTCTCCTGGGAACTGCTGGAACTGTTTTACTGATGCAATTATGATAAGTCACATATGCAGCAAGCCTAAGGCGACTTTAAGCAATCTTTTATTCGATATTATATCAACCAGACATGTACTATTTGTGCATCTCTCTCTCTCTCTCTCTCTCTCTCTCTCTCTCTCTCTCTCTCTCTCTCTCTCTCTCTCTCTCTCTCTCTCTCTCTCTCTCTCTCTCTCTCTCTCTCTCTCTCTCTCTCTCTCTCTCTCTCTCTCTCTCTCTCTCTCTCTCTCTCTCTCTCTCTCTCTCGTGCATATCATAAAAAATAAGGACATATAGATAAGAGTGAATGTACTTGGACATGAAAAAGAAAAATTACAAGGTGGCATTCAGAGGGTTAGTATGTCAATGGAATGGGTTTGTAGGAATGTGAGGGAAACTATTGAGCGGGACAGGAGAGTTTGGAAGGGTGACAAGTGACAGGTGTTATGTGAGGCAAGATTACCATGGGACAGGGAGTGTTGTGGAGTGCTTCAAGGGTGACTTTTACACCTACTGTACTTATGTTATAGATCTATACAGACGATATTATAGATCTCCATGAGTCTATAAGGACACATATTATAGATCTATGAATGGTGAAAGAATGAATAGTTATATAAACGTATTCGCTGTTGATGCTCGAGTAATGAAACACGTTGTAAATTATGATTACTGAATGGAATCACAGAGACTTAGACAAATCATACAGATGGAACTAAACTTGAAAGATAGTTTTATTTAACAAGCAATGTTATGTTTAAGAGATGGGAAAATAGGGAACCAGATGGAAATAAAAGATGGGTGAAGAGGATAGAAGATAGATAGAGGATGGAGATAGAACCAAGGCTGATAAATATTGATATCAGATAGTTCATCATTATCATCAGAAAAGTGTGTCAATGTGATCACAGGAGAGAAGTACAGTTTGAACATAGGATCATAAGAACATAAGAAAATAAGGAAGCTACAAGAGGCTGTGAGACCGACATGTGGTAGTTCCTGTAAGGTTTGCTGATACCCTAGAGTCACATTTAATTACATGGATGAGGAAAATCAAGGGAGTTAATAAGAGGCCACAGCACTGAACATTAGGATCCCGTTACAAAGGTGCATAACTCTTGATTAGATAGGCAACTTGGGGGCAACTGGGTGCTGGCGACCAATATTTGATGTTATTTTAACCACAATAAGGCAATCTTAAGTGTTCTTATGTTGAAAATTCAGGTTTTCACTAATAAAACCAATGGTTTTGATATACTCATGTCCATACCATGAACACTGGTTTGAAGAAATAGTATTTGAAAGTATGATCTACTACTCATGTATGGTCCCACAGCCTTTAAGGAACTGTTACGTCAAAATGTTATTATAAAGATTATAATCTTTCAGCGTCAAGGGAGAAATATAATCACCCAAACATTTTGACGTAACAGTTCCTTAAGGCTGTCGGACCATACATGAGTAGATCATACACACAAACCTCGTTTTCCCGGACTAATAGGGGGGAGCACTAGTCCGGGAACCGCAATAGTCCGGGAATCGCAACAGTCCAGGAATTATCCTAAAAAAAAAAAAAAAAAAAAAAAAAAAAAGTCCGATGCCATTACCCACCCCCGGACATTTATCCTGACTTTTACGTCCGCGGAGCATGCTGCCACCTGGCGGGAGGCAGCAGAAAGTGTTCAATAGTCTCAAGGGACGTTCCTGCACCAGGGGCAGTGGGGGTCAGGGGACTGGCGGAGGCTGTGCAGGTGAACCGTGAGTGTCGTGTGCCCAAATGTAAACAATACGACCGCTGAGCATGCTTCTGGGACTCTGACATATCCCCGGACCTCGGATTTTGTCCGGCAAATCCGATATCCGGGAAATGGAGGTCCGGGAAATCGAGGTTTGTGTGTACTTTCAAATACTATTTCTTCAAACCAGTGTTCATGGTATGGACATGAGTATATCAAAACCATTGGTTTTATTAGTGAAAACCTGAATTTTCAACCTAAGAACACTTAAGATTGCCTTATTGTGGTTAAAATAACATCAAATATTGGTCGCCAGCACCCAGTTGTCCCCAAGTGACCTATCTAATCAAGATTTATGCACCTTTGTAACGGGATCCTAATGTTCAGTGCTGTGGCCTATTTATATGATATGATAAAGGCTTGAATACGTCTGTAGCTGTGTCACTAAGTCATTGTAGAGAAAGAAAAACATACAAGAAATTAAAGATATTGGGTGGCTGTCTGAGGAGAGACTTAATAAACAAACTGAAAACAATGAAAGCTTGTGAAGGACCTGACTATATGGAAAGCATTATTAAGGGAACCAAAAAAAAAACTGGGGTACAGACAGGGAAGATCTTGTAATAACATAAGATAACACAAGAAAATAAGGAAGCTACAAGAGGGCGGGAGACCTAGTTTATGTTACTTAACACTACCTACATCCACATTTCATCCCCATCCATAACACTGTCTAGCTTCCTTTTAAAGCTCCCTATTGATTCCGCATTAACCACCTGAGTCCATTCCAATCATCTACCACCCTATTTGTGAACCAGTTTCTCCCTATTTATACAGGGTGATGCAGGAACACGAGGTCATAATTACACCCATCACTCAATTAACGCATGAATTACGCTCTTAAAAAATCCTGCATTAAGCAAAAACTGTGTTGAACGAAGCTTATTTTCCCATTGATTTCTCAAAACAACAATTTGTGCGTAATTTCAAATTTTTCATGCGTGAAACAAATTTTGGTACATTATTTTTTCTTTGTACCTCAGAATTTTCCTAAAACAAGGTTACATAAAACAAGGGATGGATGTACAAACTGTAGAAGGCGAGATAATAACACCAAGTTAAGATGTTTAGCTTCCTAAGTGAGTATTGAGACTTAGAATGAACTGAATGCAGAGGCGAAACACATCCAAGACTTTAAGAATGGCCTGAGTAAAAGTAGATATGGAGACGGGACTACGTAAGCTTGACTCAAACAAAATCTGTATAGGCAAACTCACACCCACACACACACCCATACACATACACCCACCCACACCCACACACACACCCACACACACACACACCCACACATACACCAGGTAGACCCACATCAAGTGATCAGAATGATGACCACATAATAACACCATTTCTGTATGGATGCAACTTTTTAAATCACCCTCAATAACCAAAAATACCTTGGCATATATCCTGTCCCTACCTCAAAAAAACTCTTACTAAAACTACTGTAATCTTGTCATCAATATAGTAGGCTTAGTTTTTAACAGTCTCCCTGCAAGGCACGTCAAAAACATTCATCCTCTTGACAGAACTTTTTCCTTAATACGTCAATCAAAACATTACTTCCTTATTGTAAAAACTAAATCCCTTGGCTATCATTATCCTTAACACATTAATGAATCACTGTATAATCCCTAATTCTTATATAAATCCACCTTCGGTCCATGTTCCATATTCTAAAAACTAAATCCCTTGGCCATTACTATCCTTAACACATAAATGAACCACTGTATAATCCCTAATATTCATATAAATCCACCTTCATGCCCTCTCATTAACACATTAACTCATCACTGTATCATCCCTTATAAACTGAATGTTCCAAACTAATTCCTATAATAACCATTCCTAATTTTCATAACTAATCCACCTTCATGCCCTCTCCTTAAGCAGTTCACATTTCAAGCTTACATAAGAACATAAGAAAATTAGGATACTACAAGAGGCCGTGAGACCTACACATTGTAGTTCCTGTTACAGGTTGAAGTTCCCAAACTCGGCATCCCAAGACTCTGCAACACCCAAAACTCGGCTATGGTTCCGGATTTTCCCAAACACGGCAGAACACCCAAAACCCGGCACGTAGTTGCCGGGTCGGCCGCTGGGTGCCACCACACTAGGCCGCTTGGTTTCTTATCGGTGAAATGTAGCTTTTTTCCTACATATTGAAATATACAATCCTCTTTTTAGAATAATTTCGTCACCCTCACCACATTATAATGGACTCAGTGACCTAGTTTCGGGGTAGGGAGGGATTATCTAACTACCTTAATTTTTTTCATGTGATTTTCATACTTTTTTTCCCCTTAATATATCTACGTTCTAAAAGTCGGAAAATTCCATTACTCGGCTCGGCGCTGGTCCCGAGGTTGCTGAGTTTGGGAACTTCAACCTGTACTGAACACTTAACTACATCCACCTTTCATCCCCATCCATGAATTTATCCAGCCTCCTTTTAAAACTCCCTATTGACACCTCACTGACCACCTACACCACAAGCTTCATAAGCCTGCCTGGCAGTGGGTGTCTACGGGTGCCTCGCAAGGGTGGGTGTCCCGGCATGCAGGGTGACAGTGCAGGGTGGTGTGTGATGCTAACAGGGAAGCGCCTCAAAGCACTAGAATATTGTAACCACCATAATAACCAGCCAGGTCCACTGCCTCAGCCTACACAGGAGAAAGAGAGAGAGAGAGAGAGAGAGAGAGAGAGAGAGAGAGAGAGAGAGAGAGAGAGAGAGAGAGAGAGAGAGAGAGAGAGAGAGAGAGAGAGAGAGAGAGAGAGGAGAGAGAGAGAGAGAGAGAGAGAGAGAGAGAGAGAGAGGAGAGAGAGAGAGAGAGAGAGAGAGAGAGGAGAGAGAGAGAGAGGAGGAGGCGAGATGCTGTTTAACAACGGCTTTTATGAATGGCTATTGGAGATCAAAATTTTGTCTCTAATATTGAGGTTACCAGTGCCCACAAGAAGAGGATGTTCAGCTCTCTCTCTCTCTCTCTCTCTCTCTCTCTCTCTCTCTCTCTCTCTCTCTCTCTCTCTCTCTCTCTCTCTCTTTTAAAACAGAAAATTTTCTCTCTGTATTAAAAAAATACATTATTTTTATTTAATACATTTATTTTTAATGAAATTGACATGAAATGAATTAATTAAAAGTCTAGAGTTTGTGAAAAGCGAACAGGCGTGAGCGCAGACTTTTGTACAGGGAGTGTACCAAGAACAAGAGGAGATAGGTACAAGTTTGGGGGGGGGGGGGTGAGTTAAAGCGCGGGAACATAAGAGGACACAAAAAAATTGGACATAGGTCCTGGGCGACCAGGTTCAAGATTAAAAAAATAGTCCTTCATTTGCCGCTACAGGCTTGTAGGATTCCTGCAGTGTTGTCACGTTCACCGTTAGCAGGCTGATGACGACCTCTCTCTCATACTGTTAGCTGTTACATGAACTATCTGGAAATTATATATATTTTCATAATACGGCTGCATGGGTTTATGAATGGCTTGCAATTGGATGGTCAAACAACAACTCTGTGTACCTTCCATCACACTTGGCACGGCAGCTCATGGGAAGTTGGCGGCCGAGGGTCCTGGACACGGCGCCACCCGGTCATTCAGGGTCACTCCTCCGCCACTCACCATTATATTTTACCCCAGTGGTGGTGTGAAAAATAATCTAAATAAGAGAAAAAAATAACTATATTGAGAGACAGAGTGAGAGAGAGAGGTGAGGAGGGTGGTGGCCTGGCTGAAGTAGTAGAGGGGTGATATGACAACCCTGCGGAATCAACCCGCTGCACCCGAGAGGTCAAGATAGTCTGTGTTGACTATATATAGATGAATACAACTAAGTGAATACACACACACACTACCCTTCTATCTAAAGCTGAGGATGGACGGCATAAAATCATTAACATGAGGCTTGAGGGGAATTCTAAATGGCTCCCCTAAAACCATGTATACCAGGCACAACAGTGGTTTCTCAATATTGCAAATACTGTGTTACAATCTAGGCATTTCACCCTAACATACAGCGGCGGGACATCCATCATGAGGACACGGGCAAAACTAATAGGCTCAGAACAACACAAAATAAACTATCCATGAATATTATACATATATCAGAAAAACACTACTCGGTTCCCAAGTACAGCTAAGTATTAATTATCCGACCTTGGGGGGACCGAAGGTAGGTCGGATAATTGGAATAGTCGGATGTTCGGATATCACAGTAACCATAAACGTAAGG
>JACEEZ010011307.1:125000-137607 GCA_016584305.1 Chionoecetes opilio
AATCATCAATCAGGTAGTTTTCCCGATTGATGATGTTATTTATTTATTAATGCTAATTTATACAGGGTTTGCTAATTCTTTTATCAGAAACGAAATATATAAGTAAATAAATATCATCAATCGGGAAAATTAACCCGATTGATGATTTTATTTATTTATTTAACGCTAATTATGCAGGGTTTTCTAATTCATTAATCAAAAAAACAAAATATAGCATATGGAAAGCTAATAAAATTGCACTTCTATTGATACCCTTCATGATAAAAAAAGTTGACTCGCAGTTTTAAATGGCGATGAGTTGAAGTGAATATTAAGTTCATGCATATTTCTTCATAGTCTCGTATGGCTTTTCTTTAGCGTGTTTTTTACTGGTTTTTTATTTGATAATATTATAGAAACAAACATTTACAAGATTACAGTATTTTCATATATATGATAAACCAGTCTATATGATAGTCCATAGGACCACTATATCTCTTTGTCGGGGGGCCACGGGCCCGCTATGCAGCCCCGCAATTTCAAAAAACATTGTCGCGTGAACAGTCCAAGATATGGTGGGTCTATGCACCAGTATACGAAGGTCAAAACAAAGATAGGTACTAGATAACAAGGGTTACAGTATATACAAATGGCAAAACCCCCACGTGAGGATATTTGTGGTGACGTGATTATGATGAATACGCTGTACACATAGCTGACTTTTACCAGTAATAAATGTTAAAACAGGACTAGGTGCATAACAAGGGGATATATACACAGGGCAGCCCCTACTGGCAAACAACAATACACTTTACACGAATTTACATTCTGGCTGCTTGCACTGTCATGGCTACTACAGTAACAGGGTGAACAAAGGCTAGGGTGGAAATTTGGTTTATTTGTAGCAGTTTGGGCCCCCATCAGCACATTCTGGCCCACTACGTAATGCGGGAGCCGCCCTGGCTAGCTGGCGCCCACATAGGCCCGGTGGCCACTACATAGCCCATACATAGGCTAGCAGGCACTACACAGCCCACTACATAGGCTACTCTTCAAGCAAGGGATCTTTTAGTTTTTTTAATGAGGTGAAAATCCTGACCCCTTGCTGCTTGCTGACTGATATTTTATGCCAGGAGAAGGGAATACTATGCTTCTTCTAAATTTTAGCTGTATTTTATCATAGTTAAACGATATTAAAGGTAAACATAGGCATAATTTTAAGCATGAGACCTTATGATAGAATGGAAATTTCGCCTCGGTAAAAAAAATTTGACTATATAGCCAAGGTCCCGGCAGCCTCACAAGGCGGGACTCAGCCACAGTCCCCCCTTTGTTTCTGCCCCGGTGTTGAAGGCTGATTCTAGGGAGTAAGTACGCAACAAAGGCAAACATGTGTTTACTCCTGTTAGTATTACCAAATCTGTGATGACGTGTTTGTTATGACTGATCATGGCACTTGTCATAACTACTGTGATAATTATGCTTTCTGAAAATTGACCCACCAAGTGAAGAGCCGCTAATGGCCATGTTAAGACTCAAAAGGATGCAGGAGTAAAAAACACTTTTGTGCTGACACTACCCATCCCTGGGGAGATATAGAACCATCTCCTTATTACACTACACGCTCAGGTCTCCAAAAACAAGGCATTGCCCATTGTAAATAAAACCTTCCCTTACTACCAAAGTTCCAACCACCTCTGGGGTATCATTTCATAAGTCCATAGTAAAACAGGTTGAAGTTCCCAAACTCGGCATCCCCAAGGGCTCGGCAACACCCCAAAACTCGCTATGGTTCCGGATTTTCCAAAACCCGGCAGGGAAAACCCAAAACCCGACGCGTAGTTGCCGGGTCGGCCGCTGGGGGCCACCACACTAGGCCGCTTGGTTTCTCCCGCCGATTTGTTTGTTGTTATTATTCAGTGGTGTTGTGACCCGTTTGATTTTTGTAGGGTGGGTGGGGAAAATACCGTACATGTGGATGTAACGTACAAATGCTCCCTTGGCCCATATTTATAGGTTTAGGATAGTTACCGTATAAATGTAGTAAAGAAAAGGGGTTCGATCAGCTGAGCGGGAGAGTTTGGGATGGTCGGCGCTTGGATTTTAGAGGTGAGTTTTGTTGTTTTTGGCATGTCCCATGTAAAATTTGGCCTCCATTTCATGGTCTCTTGTGTTCATGAATATGCCAGCAGTTGTGGGGTAAGGTATTAAGTATCGAAATGTGTTCAGTTGTGATGTACCAAAGGGATATAAAGGGCATTCCAGCCACACGAAAAGATCCGAAATGTGGTTTTCATGTGAATGGCGTCATGTGGACACTTCGTACAGTGTGGTTTTTAAATGTAGGGAACATCCACAGTGTAAACAAAAATTTAAAATTCTGGTATGGGTTATGTGTTTTTTAATAATGTCAAGTAGGATGCAGCACATAATATTAGAAAAGTGACACCTATCACAGTAGTGATTTCATTCATCTGTTCATAATCCTTGTGGTGTTTTACCAGTATGTTTCCATGCTTCCATCCATGGTTGTCAAGATTGTGGGAGCCTAATGAAACTAGGCTATAGGCCTATATCTACATTCTAAAGGTAATTCCAAGCAGTGTTAAGTTCAATCAAATTAAAATATGCCCAAAAATTTTCTTAAATCATCTGATTATTTATAAATAATTATTAATTTATGTTTCCCTTCTGGAAGTGCTACAGAAGCACTTCCATGATTAAGTACTTAGTAGGGTAATGAAAGTATTAATAGGATTGCAAATATATTTAAAAAAAAAAAATCCAGGAACTTCAAAGTCAAAATTTTATTTCACTTTTTTTACTTTCACTTTTTAATTGATTAGAATTTGCTTGCACTATTAATTGCTAATATAAATTGATTTGATTTCATCACTGGGTCCATTTCATGAAAGTGTTGCCCTAATTCAACTGTGCTTGATTTTTTATTTTCAATTTTTTTTTTACTTATCGATAAATATCTCTGTTTTGGAGCGTCCTCACCTATGGATGGTCCGTACGTTTTTAGTTTTTTTTTTTGGGCCTATTTTTCAGTTGCTTTTATCATGTTGCCAGAGTTTGTGCCTTACACATAAGTATCCATATCTTTTATTTTTAATACTANCCCAAAAAGAAGAAGAGGCGAAACTCTAAAAGAAGAAACAAGGGGGTCCCCGCCAAGAAAACAACGCTTCAAAACTAAATGGAAGGAAGTCCTTACGTGTTCATTAGCAACTTCGGTCGGAACCACCTTAATTGTTCCGTGCAATTACAATACAATATTGTAGAATGATGAGCATTTTGTAACCATTGCCCCATTTCCTTAATTTACTAATTTGTACAATGATGAACGTGGGTACACCATTATACGTTCCTCACTGTTAGTATATTACATGGTACTAGTGAGTGAAGAATATTAGCAAGGTCAATGTTAAACTCTTTATATACAATACTTTTTCTGATCATCATTAATTGTCCCTAATGTTGCATTTATACAAAATGAAAAAGTGTTATGTGAAATTTTCTGCTCTCCCATTTTTATTTCATGTAGGGACAGGCGCGGGGTATTGGCCGTACGTAGGGACAGTTGGGGACTTTTCAGTCTCTGAGATATATTTGGACCAAATATAAGTGTTTGGTTGGCAACCTGCGAGCACGCGCTTCGCGCTACCAAAACCTTCAGTCTTCCCGAGCCGTCGGTGGAGAGCACGCTCGTGGGTGTTAAACCTCGCTATGCAGTAAACATTCCCCCGTGGTAAGTTTTGCTGCTGGTGTTTCACGAGGTTTCTGCCCAGAAACCTCCCCCTGTTAAGAGTCGCTTCACAGACCCAAGGCGAACCTGAAGGTTGGGTTGCATAGGCTCATTACAGAGGGGCCCCTTAGAGGGGTACCGGAAAGCTGTGGAGAGGGCCCGCAGGACGCTGAACATAAAGGCCATGTCACACGGACATTTTTTCGGCATCTTTGTAGCAAAAGCGTATCAGGCATCATTGACGCCTGATACCGGATTTTTTGGGTAGCAAAGGGCAGAGTCGCGCATGTTCGTTCTTTTGCCACATACCGGCATCCTTGTTTAAAATTTTGGAGCCTGTGGTCCCAGATGCAGGACAATTTCCGTTTGAGGAAGGTTTGGGTTTCGAAAGGGGAAAATAGGCAAAAAAAAGAAAAAAAAAATCCATTAGTTTATCTTATATATTATATATATATATATATATATATAAAAAATATTATAATATATATATATATAAGAAAATTTAATTATATATATATATATAGTATATAAAATATATTATTATATATATATATATATATATATATATAAATAATTAAAATCCAGTCTTGTTGCACGATCCAAGTGTTTGTTTTGGGTGCGGGCTAGGAATGTCGTAGGAAGAGCCTACCCCGAAAACGCCGTCCGTGACAAGTCGCGCACCTTTTGCCACCGGTAGGGGCACTTTGTACCCAAGATACCAAAAAAGATGCCGGAAAATATCCCCGGTGACAGGGCCCTAACGTTTTATAGGAAAACAAAGGCCCGGGCTTCAGTCTCTCAGATTCCATGTCCAGAGACTAGACGTACGCGTGCGAGCTCTCCGGGCCATAGCCTCACAATTCAGCAACATTTTTTTTCCCCGTTTTGCAGGAGACGTGTCATAGTGCTTTGGATGGTGATAACAACAGTCTTCGTTTCCAATATATGTACTAAAAGCAATTGTTGAGCCTTGTAAGCTTATTTACCACTAAATATATTTTGTACGCACTTTCAAAAAAAAAAACGCTCGTGAGAAAAAATAATAGAACATGTATTTTTTGGTATTTGAAAAAATGTACAATGTTATTGAATATTTATAGGTTTGTATGCCTAAAAAAAACAACTCACAAATTTTTGGGCCTAAAAAGCCCAAAACATACTTTAGTAAAAAAAACGCCAAAAAAATTTTTCCCTAAAAAATGTAATAGCATCAAAACAAAACACCCAAAAAAATGATTCCACCTATTTTCCGAAAAAACCATGACTTTGTAAAAAAACCCCCCCCAAAAAAATTCCCCCAACAGGCTACACTGTATTGAACTCAAAAACGGGCCCGCCCCAACACCTTCTACACCGCCCCAAAAAAATTTAGATGAGCGATTTACCATTTCAGACAGTGAATTGTCGCGGACCACTTCACACACACGCCGCACCAACACCCCTTCCTCCCCACACACACATACACACCAGAAACACACGGTGGGAAAAAAAGGCGGTGTGCAGGCGTTGTGTGGGAAGCGACTTTCCAGAGTGTGTGAAAGAAGGGCGTGTTGCGGACTGTGGGAAGGGCGGTGCAGGCGTGGTGTGGGAAGGAAGCACTGTGTGGAAGGGTGCGGTGTGCAGGCGTTGGTTGGGAAGGGGAAGGTGCTGCAGCGTTTGTGGAAAGGGCGTGTATGCAGCGTTTTTGGGGAAAGGGGTTTGGGGTGGCAGGCGTGGGGGTTTAGGAAGGAGCGTGTGTGCGGGCTGGTGGGAAGGGGGTGGTGTGCAGGCGTGAGTGTGGAAGGGTGTCAGTGGTGAAGGCGGGGGGTGTGTGGGACGAGGGTGTGTGCAGGCGTGAGTGTGGGAAGGGTGTCGGTTTGGGAGGCGTGTGTGTGGGAAGGGGCGTGTATGCAAGCGGTTTTGGGAAGGAGGGGGTTGTGTGGGAAGGGTGTCGGGTGTGCAGGCGCTATGTGTGGGGGAAGGAAGCATGTGCACCATAAAGGATGCATGCATTGGCATATAGCAAATCTATCAGAAACACCAAATTTACTTCAAGTACTATTATTTTTATTCTGTGTTTACGTGCTCTTGATAAAGGGCGGGAAGAGGAGCTCCCTGATGCTACGTCACGGGGGCCTGAGGCTTGCAAATTGAGTGTTGAGAACTCGGGGAATTTGCAGATTTTGATTGCGGATTATTTAAAAATGTGACGGATACACAAAGTGACGACGTATTTTTGATATACTCGTTAAGGGCTATGATTTGATTGCATTAAATCGGGAATGATGAAATGGTCTGGACGATTACTTTAAAGGTAAAGATGGGAGCATACGCTAAGCTGCGCGTGGCATGCGGTGCTCATCTCCGTGGCATTAGCCCTTAGAGCCTGTGGTGGGTGAGGACCGTTACCCCGGGACACAGGGCTAGTGAGACTCCGGGTTACCACATTACCTCCCCAGGTTACCCAGGTACACATATATCAACCTCGAAAGGAAGGGAAAAACAGCTGGGTAGGCTGGTCACCCGGGTTGCCCTGGCCCGGGATCGAACCAGGGCCCGCAGATTCGTAGCCAGGCACGCTAGCCACGCACCACGGAGGCGACTACCTTTATTGCGTTCCCTATTTTTTACTATGAACTATTGACCCTAGAAACCCAAAATGTCATGATTACTTTTTGTTAAGCTCAACGAGATCTTTCCCTAAGCAACTACCGTTTCAATTTTTGCTTATAACATCTTGAGATATAAAGATTTTTTTATTTGCGCAATTTTGTGATGTTCACTTTCCAGCAGCTTATTTGACGCACCATACATCTATCTTTTATCCGGCAAACATTTATTTTATGTCTTGATGGAGAAAAATTTCTGCAGGAATCGTTTTGCTACTATTAAAAATGTAATTATTATCAAAAGAGTTTGACGCATGCATGACTCCGTCACCTGGATTCCTGGAATATTTTTTTCGTGAAATATGCCGTAAAAACACTTAAATGCGTTCATTTCTCAATGGAATTTTAATCTGTTTACACCACAGGAAAGCCTGTTGAAATCGGGATTTTTTCTTTCTATAACGTTTTCTGAAGAAAAAAATCCGGTTTTTGAGATAATAAAGAAACATTGCTTTTTCCCATTTTCCGCAGCCTCGTACTGATACATTCCACGGCTTAACGGTTTTTAGGGAACAAAGGCGCTTCAGTCTCTCAGATTCCGTGTCAGAGACTAGACCTAGGCGTGCGAGCTCTCTCTGGTAAGGCTCCCTCCCCACCCTGGATATATCATACGCTTTCTTGCTCTATAAATAGTCATCGTAGGGAACACTTGATTTAACACTAATTATTATTAACAACGACACGATTATACAATTGTTATTCACCTCATTTTTACGTATGTATATTAATAAATTTCTATTTATGACTTTTTCACAATAGATGGCCA
The DNA here is from genome assembly GCA_016584305.1 of Chionoecetes opilio. NCBI lineage: Eukaryota > Metazoa > Arthropoda > Malacostraca > Decapoda > Majidae > Chionoecetes > Chionoecetes opilio. Next base: position 132,145 of record JACEEZ010011307.1, read on the forward strand.
CATTTTCTCGAGTTTCAGATACATATCATATGATTGCCAAGACACATTTCATAAAGTACATCTATTTGCTCTAGAATGTTTCCTTTGTTACAGATTGGTATACGCGCTAGGGTATTTGACTGCCAGCACTGGAGGGAATCCGTTGCGCTCCACCCAGAGCGTAGCTAAGGTAAATACTATTAGCCTTATTGGTCTTTGCTCCTTGGTACTAGCCTTAGTGCGGTCATGTCAAATCATACTATGCAATCACGGCCTAGGATGGCCACTGTCACAAATCCTGCATTTGAGGACCTTCAGTTGGGTCGCAAACTAACTGATGAGAAGCCATTGTACCAATATTGCGGATGATTGCTAGAGATACTGGCATCACATTTGTCGAGCTAGCTGTCCTCATGACTGCCCTTTGGCCGGAGGCTTGCATTCCTGACCTCTCGGAAACGCCGAAAGCGCTGCTAATTGTTCCTCTCGGCGTAACCGAGGATGATGGACATTGGGTCCTCATAACTTATGCGAATATCAGTGCCAATGTATATGATTCTATGAATAACATGAGCATTTCACCGCAATTGCAGCAAGTTCTGCTTAAAGTTTTTGGTGCACAGGTGCACATTACACCCGTGCCTGTTGTTACGGTACAGGCTAATAACAACGGGCTGCGGTGTCCTAGCCTCGGCCTGGCTGCTGATTGGGCACTTTGGGCATGATCCCCCAGATATCCAATATGAATATGCTGCACTAGGACCCCACATGACCACTATTTTGAGGAATGAAAGATTATTTTCATTCTCAAGTAGTCTGTCAATAAGCCTACCAAGGGATAACTTGAATCGAAAAGCTTCCGTCCATGAGCGACATGGTTCGGAGTTCTTACAAGAACAGGTTTTCCACTTACTGGAAACAAAATATACCATTATCGTGAAAACTTCACTTCACGCTCTGAAGAGCATTGGCAGGCACGTGAACGGGGACTCGCACTCTGCCATGTGTACAGCAAGCCTATTGATCATTACTCAGTCATGGCTTCTGCGTCTCTTTCTGCTGTACAGGAAAATATGATCTATGATTATTGCGGGCAAAAATACTTCTGTCACTTGAGTGATACTGAGAAACAAATGGCTGGAATCTTTAGCAGCCAAGTCAGTATAAAAGTTTGGTATGAGAAATTGTGAGAAGAGCTTCTTGCTCTCTACCTACTAACTATGTTGTGTTTGGGAAAAGGCGTCGATCCCATGACAAATATCAAATTTGATGGCGATGCATCATCCTTGAGATGTACACCCAGGCAACTTATAGATGAGTACTCAACAGATGGTAGCCACCATACTGAGGGATTTCATGCATCCCAAGTGTTTCAAAGAGAGGACGACGAGATGGATTGTCTCGATACTTTATTTTCAAGGGTAAAGTCGTGGAAAAAATTCAGACCTTGACTGGCATTGCGGTTTTCGAGTACCCAAGGCTACCAGAAACTGTGCCCCTGTGAAACAAATAATTCCTGGGTCTTTAAAAAGCCTTCACAATTTTAGCAACATTTTCTTTCACCGGATTTGCATGAAACGTTTTTCATAGTGGCTTTTGCTGATGCTGATCACGAATCTGGTCTTCGTTTTCCGATATTAGGTCCTAACATAAATTTTTGAGCCTTTGTAAGCTTGCTTATTTACCCCCGAAAAATATATATTGTACGCCCTTTCAAAACGAAACTATGCTTCTGTGAGAAAATTATATAAAACATGTATTATTGTTCTTCGGAAAATGTACAATTGTTATTGAGATCATTTTTACGTCTGTATGATAATACAACTCGACCAATTTTTAGGCTGCTTATAATGGTGAAATTATAAGCAGAAATAATGGATGCATGAAACCGCACCCTCTCTTGACGAAGTCAGAGAGGCTGTAGCAAAGTTGAAGGGTGGAAAGGCAGCTGGTGTTTGTAATATCAGTGCGGAGCTCCTCAAAGCTGGGGGTGAGGCCATGATCCGCGGGTTGCATGCTGTCCTGACTGCCGTGTGGCAATCAGGTACCATTCCTCCTGACTGGAAAAGGGGGCTGGTCGTCCCTATCTGGAAAGGGAAAGGGGACCGTCAGGACTGCAACAATTACCGCGGTATTACACTGCTCAGCGTACCAGGCAAGGTGCTTGCCCATCTATTGCTGACACGAATTCGCAGTCATCTGGTGAAGCATCAGAGACCTCAGCAGTCTGGGTTCACGCCTGGTAAGTCAACAACGGACCGTATCCTAGCGCTTCGTGTCCTGGTGGAACGCCGACGTGAGTTTCGACAGGGGATGCTTGCAGCCTATGTTGATCTCAAGAAGGCGTTTGACTCAGTGCATCGTGAGTCACTCTGGGATCTTCTGCGACTTCGAGGGATTCCTGCAAGGACTATTGGTTTGATAACTGGTCTGTATTCTGGGACTGAGAGTGCTGTGAAGTGTGGGGCAGGTGTATCCAGCTTCTTTCCTGTGAATACAGGAGTGAGGCAAGGGTGCGTCCTTGCCCCATCACTTTTCAACGCTTGTATGGACTGGGTATTGGACAAGGTTGTAGATCAAAGTGATTGTGGAGCATCCGTCGGCAACACCAAGATCACTGATCTTGTTTTTGCCGATGATGCAGTAATCTTTGCTGAGTCGCTGGAGGTCCTGGTGATGGCTCTCGAGGCGCTGCACGAGGAGGCAAAGCCTTTGGGACTTGAGGTCTCCTGGCTCAAGACCAAGGTCCAGGTATTTGGAGACTTACTAGATGAAGCAGTACATTTTGTTCATGCGTGTGGCGAGGACATTGAGATCTTGGAAAGTTTTACATACCTTGGTAGCGCAGTCCATAATGACGGCGGGTCACGTCAAGAAGTCTTACGGCGGATTGGCATAGCCCACGGTGTTATGGACTTGCTCAGCGGGAGTATTTGGCGTTGTCGGTACCTGTGCAGGAGGACAAAGATCCGGTTCTTCAAGTCGCTTGTGATCCCTGTCTTACTCTATGGTTGTGAGACATGGACACTAAATAGTGACTTGAAGAGACGAATCAATGCCTTTGGTAATAAGTGTCTTCGCAGAATCATGGGGTATCGCTGGGATGATTACGTGTCAAATCAGCGATTGCACCGTGAGACTGAATCGAGGCCTATTACCTGCATAGTCCATCAGCGCCAACTTCGGCTATATGGGCATGTGGCACGCTACCCTGAAACCGATCCTTCCCATCGGGTTGTATCTGTAAGAGACAATCCGGCGTGGAGGAGGCCAAGGGGGCGCCCACAAGGCTCGTGGCTGGGGCAAGTTGATGTTTCTTGTCGAGAGCTGCTTGGTATGGGAAAGGAGCCTGCATGGGAACTCGCGCGTGGTGACCACCGGGAGTGGCGTCGTATTGTGGGCGAGGCGACGCGCCCCCCGGCGTATGCCCCCAATGATTGATTGATTATAATGGTCAAAATACTACCTTTATTGAGTCCCTATTTTTTACTATGTAACTATTAACCCTAGACCAAATATGCCTTGAATACTTCTTGTTAAGCTCAAAGAGATCTACCCTAAGCAACTATCCGTTTCTTTTTTTGCTTAAACCCGATCTTGAGATATAACAGCTTTTATATTTTGCGCCAACTTGTGATGTTTCACTTTCAGCAGCTTATTGCACGCACCATAACATCTATCTTTTATCCGGCAAAACATTTCTTTTATGTCATGAGGAGAACATTTCTGCAAGGAATCGTATGCTAGTATTAAAAATGTAAATTTATATCAACAAGAGTTGACGCATGGCATGACTCCGTCACCTGGATTCTGGAATATTGTTTTCGGGAAATATGCCGTAAAACACACTTAATGCGTTCAATTTCTCAATGGCATTTAATCTCTTTACACCACAGGGGGAAGCCTGTTGAAATCGCGGATTTTCTCATAGACGTTTTCTGAAAAAAAAATCTGGTTTTGAGAATTAGGGAAACATGCTTTTCATTTTCCGCAGGCCTCGTACTGATACATTACACGCTTAACGTTTTTTTTAGGGAACAAAGGCCTTCAGTCTCTCAGATCGTGCAGAGACTAGAACCTAGGCGTGCGAGCTCCTCTGATAAGGCTCCCTCCCCCACCAGGATAACATACGCTTCTTGCTTAATCTAATAGTCATCCGTAGGGAAACATTGATTTACACAATAATTATTAAACAACGACACGATATACAATGTTATTCACCTCATTTTTTTTTTTACGTATGTATATAATAAATTTCTCTTGTATGACAGTTTTTTTCACAATAGATTGGCCACATTTTCTCCGAGTTTCGAACCATATTCATCTGATTGGCCGAGAACATTTCATAAAGTACATATATTTGCTCTAGAATGTTTCCTTTGTTACAGATTGGTATACGCGCTAGGGTATTTGACTGCCAGCACCAAAGCCCATATACACAGGTCTGCCATGGGGCGGAGCAGAGTTGATTCCGTGACGTCAGCGCGAGTCGCCCCTCCCACTGTCTTCCCTACTCAGGCCAGGCTCTTCAGCCCTGTTCCGCTCCCCTATTCTTCCAGCTCTTGTGAAGACGCATGGCTGTAACTCCATAACTAACCATAGGATATTCTCGAAAATACCCTCATTGTGATTCACACACAAAGTTACCCTCAATAGTAATATATGTTACCTCTTACGTAACCGTAACCTAACTCGATGTGTTCAAGAGTAAACTCGACATACTGTTCCAGAATACGGGAATATGCATCCGGCTCTTTGTCCTCTAGCTCTCATATATTTCTCATATATTTACATCCGAAGACAGCACAGTGTGAAGGCATGGCCGCATGGTTAAGGAGCGACCATCTGTTACATGGGATGCATGTCAGGTGGAAAAATGAACTTTGCTTGTCTCGCTACAGCGGCAACAGCGACACAAGCAAAGGGTCTCGTCCCCAGCTTGTGTGCTAGCTAGAACTCTCTCTCTCGCTCAAGAGGACACAATACTGGTCACATTCTCACGGATCTAATGCTATGCATTAAGGTAAGAAGGTAGGACACTTCAGTCATGCAGAGTATGGCGTTGAGTGTGTCCGAGTGTGTAGAGCGGTGACGTGACAGAGTGAGGTCCCGCCACACCGACCGTCAGTCAGAGACTGAGTGATTTCAAACGCGGAGAAGCTTGCTGAGGGAAGATAACGCTCAAAGCAAAAGTGCTTATAATTCATTATCAGAGAAAGTCATTATTAGGCCGTTTATACATGATTTTGAATAAAAGAACTTGACTGCAGTCATCATTTCATTGAGGTACGAAGCTGACCCAAGCTTTTTACACACAAACAACGCCTCTAATTTCAAATGTTTCTCATTCATCACCCCACTACTTTATTCGGTGATGGATGTCGTAGATGAAAGATTTTTTTTTTTTTTTGGCGTACTCCAAAAATCCAAAAAAAGAAAACTGAAAGAAATGCGCGACCAGTAAAAGACGAGAGAGGAAGCTGA